>NIVC01002548.1:0-162268 GCA_002269645.1 Macrostomum lignano | reverse complement strand
CCAGGCGCAGCTTCCGCAGGTGCAGCGGGTGTCGCAGCTGCAGGCCCGCTCCAGCTCCCTGTCGCTGCTGGCCAGCAGTCGGGCACCACGCCACCCATCAGACACCACGGCGGTGACGTACATGTCCAGCCGGAGGTCGGTGAACCATCTAGCCAGCCGCGCGAGTCCCAGTGCGCGAAGGCGGCGCCAGACGGAGTGAGCGGAGCCGACAGAAGGCGAGGCGGCGAGGGCAGCGTCGAGGAGGACGACGAACCAGCCGCGCCGCCACCGAAGCTCCACCGCCGCCGCCGCAATTGTCGACCGGAAGTTGCGCCCCGTTGAAGATTACGCTGCCGCGGCTCTTCTTCCAGCGCATGGAGGCCACCAGCTTGCGGAAGCCGCTCCTGGCCGGAGGAGCCGCCGCGAGTCCTTGTTGACACGGCAGCGGCGCAGCATCATCTGCTGCGGCGAGCCTCCGCCTCCATTGCGGCCGTGTCGGCGACACGCTGACGATGGCGGCCTCGGCGGGATCGGCAGTCGGTGCGCCCGGAGCGCAGCGCCTGCGGTATTGTGCCCGCTGAGGTCGAGGCGTTTGACAGAGTGATGTGAGTCTGCTCGCGGGGTGGTTGGGAGAAACATGAAAAATAATTTCCACTCTCAATGGAAATTCACAGTGGGAAACTCTCACAGTGGAAAACTCTCAGTGAGAAACTCTCAATGGGAAACTCTCAGAGGGAAACTCTCAAGGGAAACCTCAGTGGGAAACTCTCAATGGGAAACTCTCAGTGGGAAACTCTCATGGGAAACTCTCAATGGCAAACTCTCAGTGGGAAACTCTCAATGGGAAACTCTCAGAGGGAAACTCTCAGAGGGAAACTCTCAGTGGGAAACTCTCAATGGGAAACTCTCAGAGGGAAACTCTCAGAGGGAAACTCTCAATGGGAAACTAACAGTGGGAAACTATCAATGGGAAACTAACAGTGGGAAACTCTCAATGGGAAACTCTCAGTGGGAAACTCTCAGTGGGAAACTCTCATGGGAAACTCTCAGTGGGAAACTCTCAATGCCAATGGGAAACTCTCAGTGGAAACTCTCAATGGGAAACTCTCAGTGGGAAACTCTCAGTGGAAAAACTCTCCGAGGGAAACTCTCAATGGGAAACTCTCAGTAGGAAACTCTCAGGGAAACTCTCAGTGGGAAACTCTCAATGCAATGGGAAATCTCAATGGGAAACTCTCAATGGCAAACTCTCAGTGGGAAACTCTCAATGGGAAACTCTCAGAGGGAAACTCTCAGAGGGAAACTCTCAGTGGGAAACTCTCAATGGGAAACTCTCAGAGGGAAACTCTCAGAGGGAAACTCTCAATGGGAAACTAACAGTGGGAAACTATCAATGGGAAACTAACAGTGGGAAACTCTCAATGGGAAACTCTCAGTGGGAAACTCTCAGTGGGAAACTCTCAATGGGAAACTCTCAGTGGGAAACTCTCAATGCCATTGGGAAACTCTCAGTGGGAAACTCTCAATGGGAAACTCTCAGTGGGAAACTCTCAGTGGAAAAACTCTCCGAGGGAAACTCTCAATGGGAAACTCTCAGTAGGAAACTCTCAATGGGAAACTCTCAGTGGGAAACTCTCAATGCCAATGGGAAACTCTCAATGGGAAACTCTCAATGGCAAACTCTCAGTGGGAAACTCTCAGAGGGAAACTCTCAGTGGGAAACTCTCAATGGGAAACTCTCAGTGGGAAACTCTCAGTGGGAAACTCTCAATGGGAAACTCTCAGTGGGAAACTCTCAATGGGAAACTCTCCGAGGGAAACTCTCAGTGGGAAACTCTCAATGGGAAACTCTCAATGGGAAACTCTCAGTGGGAAACTCTCAGTGAGAAACTCTCAATGGGAAACTCTCAGAGGGAAACTCTCAATGGGAAACTCTCAGTGGGAAACTCTCAATGGGAAACTCTCAGTGGGAAACTCTCAATGGGAAACTCTCAGTGGGAAACTCTCAGTGAGAAACTCTGATAGAAAATTGGAAGATGTAACTGCTGGCATCAAAAGCCCTGTCTGCGACTTGACTGACTAAAGTACAAACGCATGCTAAGCCACACGCACCAGTGTTAGAAGCCGCTGGAACAGCCGGCATGGCATTAACCAGAGCCGTGGGTTTCTTAGCTGTCGAAGTGGCCTCAGGCGCGGCAATGCCAACCAGCACGGAGCTCTGAGCGGATGCCGCGGTCGCTGCATCGCCGCCCTCCTTGACAGGGGCCAAGCCGGAGTACTGCCTAGGACTTCTAGTGAGCAGCTGGTCGAGCTGCAGCCTGACAGTCGCCAACTCGGCTCTCAGGCTGGCATTCTCGGACTCCAGCTCGGCCACTTGGCGCTTCAAGTCCGACTGGCCGACGCCGTTCGCGGTTGAAGTCGACGAAGGCGCCGCAGCAGTGCCGGTGGGCACCGGCGAACTCGGCGGCAGCTCGTGAGCCAGCTGGCGCACGAACCTGGCGTTCTCAGCGCCTGAGGATTTAGGGGCAAGTTTGAGTCTGGGATATTTCTAGGCTGAGATACTGTCATTGTGCGCTCTTATAGGTGGTCAGGCAGATGGACAAGACAGGTGAACAGGATGGACAAGATAGGTGGACAGGTGGACAAGACAGGTGGACAGATGAACAAGATGGGTGGACAGATGGACTAGACAGGTGGACAAGACAGGTAGACAGACAGATGGACAAGACAGGTAGACAGACAGATGGACAAGACAGGTGGACAGATGAACAAGATGGGTGGACAGATGGACTAGACAGGTGGACAAGACAGGTAGACAGACAGATGGACAAGACAGGTAGACAGACAGATGGACAAGACAGGTGATCAGACAGATAAACAAGACAGGAGGACAGGCAGATGGACAGGTAGACAGACAGATGAGACAGTGGACAGACAGATAGGTTAGACAGGTAGACAGACAGATGAGACAGGTGGACAGACAGATGAGACAGGTGGACAGGCAGATGGACAGGTGGACATACAGATAGATAAGACAGGTGGACGGCAGATGGACAGGTGGACAGACAGATAGATGAGACAGGTGGACGGCAGATGGACAGGTGGACAGGCACAGCTACCGACAGTCCAACTTGGACACAGGCGCATTGGCGCCTTAAAAATTCTGCACAATCTTCCCAATAGAAAGTATTCTGGGAGCCTAAAACGGAATCTCAATCAACTGGGAAGGTGGCAAGTAAGGCTGACATGATTGATAAATATGTTCACCGGTCTCACCCGCAGCTCTAAAGATGCCTCGCACATCAGACAGGTCAGTCATGCAGGATCTGAGCTGGTCCAGCAGTTCAACAGCTTTGGCACCTGGCTGTCCGGAACCTCCAGACGGCAAGCCAGCCGACATCGTTGAGGGCGCCATCTCGTCCAAGCTGTCTGACATGAGATCTTCCAGTGTAGAAGTCAGATAAGAATTATTGCTGGCACTGCCATTGTAAAATTGTTGAGCGGAAGCTGATCCGGTGGCCATGAGGTAAGAGAGCTATCAATCTGCTGAGACTGACTGCAGCTCAGAAGAGTTTTGGTTCATTCGATGCAATACTTAATAAACAGAAATAATAATTATTTTCTGCAGGCACTGTTTAACTTGAGGATGGCGCCAAAGCAACTTGTTGCATTACTAGTCAAACTAAGTTACATAATCAGTGAAGCTTTAGAAGTTATGCATGTGAAAATTTACTTAGTTAGCTCCATTCTCTAAGAACCTTAAAGTGTTTTCTTTTACCAGGATGACTAATCAACCAGTGTTACCAGAGGACCAAGACCACAAACAATGGTGCACCACTCAAAAGGTTAAGTTACTTTGTGCAGCACTTGCATATGCAGAGAGGGATATGCGGCACATCTGTGGCCAAAAGGGCATCAGCACCTGGGACATTCCATGCCTGAATTTGGGCAAAACAGCAAGTAAGGTGGCTATATATATATATTTATATATAGGTGTGAGTGAATGTCCAATTTATTTTAGAAATGCAAATGCAAAGCGAATCTTTGCATTTTTCTTTTAAATTGCATTTTATATCATACTATATGACATATATGACTTATATGACACATTTTACCAATGCAAATGTTTTTACATTCATATTGGGTAAAATGGGAAGTTCTTACAGTTTTTGAAGCCTTCTATGAAATTAAGTACTTGAAGTATATATATTAGTACTGTAGCACTATAGCTAAGATTTAAACTTGGGTTGCTCTACTATCTACATTAGTCAATGGCCTTTTTTTATACTTCTAAATATATGGCTTCCAGAAATTTTATAGTCTTATCTTTACAAACTGAAAGAAGTTTCTGTTTCACCCAATAACTCTACAATTGTCTGGTCTCAAGTCTAGAATGAGAAAAGAGGAAACATTATATTGAATAGCTTTGAAGTCTGATAGTTTAGCCTCCCTATAGGAAAAAGTTGTAAAACCGCGGACGGCGTCCGGCGCACTTTTGAAATTTTTCTAAAGCGCAGCACGCGCACAGGCGCAGCGCCTGCGCGCGCTGCCCTTTCTTACTGGCTGCTGCTCTAGCAAATACATATACATGGAAATGGGTATAATACCTCTGTTGAAGGGGCTTATACACTCGTAATTTATTAAGCTTAGAGATGTTCCGAAAATTTAATTTCAATTTTCCAAAATTTGAAATTTTTTAGAGCGAATTTCAATTTCGAAATAAAATTTAGAAGTGAAAATTTTGGTAGTGTCTAAAAAGTCGCTAAAAATAAACTACTTTCTACTACATATACATGTATTACTTTTTGCTTAAGCAGTAAATTGAAAGTAAAAAAGTGAGTGTTGATCATACTAAACTTTGTTTTTCTAAATTATGATTTCGGGAAATTTCAATTTTGATTTTGGAAAGTTAGTGAATTTTGATTTCGACGAAACTGTAGATCTTTCGGAACATCTCTAATAATCCTAAAGCGCGGTAAAATAGTTTGACTTTTTTCTAAAGCGCACGTCTGCGGGTTTTTAACATTTATTCCAATAGGGTTTAGCCTCAGTTTTTATTTATACTTACATGCAATAGCATTTATAAATTGAAACTACAATAGGCCTAGTTGTATAATATAGAGGTCCTTGCTAATCATAGAAACAAAGAATATCTATCTAGCACTCACACTTTCATAATTAATCAGAAAATACTATCTGAGAATGATATTTCTTATCATTTGCTGTGGCCCAAGCTTAGGATTGTATACCTATGTACCACTGAATGAAAATTGTTTTCCTAGCTCATATATGCCAATGTATACCCCTTTTGGAATAAATGTTGAAAACCTGCAGATGCGTGCTCTAGAATAGAGTCAAATTATTTTACTGCACTGTAGCATTATTATAGATGTTCCAAAAGAGCATTGCATTTTCTATTGAAATCAAAATCAAAATTGAAATTTTCCAAAATTAGAATTCAGAAAAACAAAGTTTTGTATATCTAAAACTCACTTTTTAACCTTTGATTTACTGCTTATGCAAAACAAAATACATGTATATATAGCAGAAATTACTTTTTCAGCAACTCTTAGACACTTAAATTTTAATAAAGGCTAGAGTTCTAGCACCGGAACCTGTTTTCTAATGGCTATGGATCTAGCAATATTCTGTAGTCAGTTATCAAATAATTAATTCTTTGAACATTAGAAGTATCCTATTTTGAATTTCACCATTTTGTTTCAATCTTATCTTGAACAAAATCTTAATATCAACCACCCATTAAAAAGTAAAATGTTTCTACTATATTATACCCATAAATTGCACTACTAGAATATTATTGCTAGATCTATAGCCTTTTGAAAATGGGTTCTGATGCCAGGACTCTAGCCATTGCCACTGGATACCATCCACAGTTTTATAACATTTTCCTATAGGGATGTATATCAGCAGACTTATTATATATAAAAGTATGCCAAAAAAAACTAACTATAACCAATATTTAATGACTTGCAAAATTTTAATATTGAAAAAATGATTAGTAAAAACTAATAGACCTTTTACTTAACCATAAAGAACTAGTTTATTTTAAATAGGGCCCAGTTTTGTTTATTTTTATTTCTTAGAAAAAGTTAAAGATTTTTTAAATTTTGTTTTTTAAGAATGCTAAAAGCTATTCTTTATAACAAAATTTAATTTAGCTACTCTATATATATGAAGACTATAAAAATATAAACTTACTCATTTTTGTAAGCTAGCTATATAGTTTGATTAGGATTCAGAATGTTGGTCTTATTTGCTAGGCCTATCTTGGCAATCTTTGTATGCTAAGCTATTTAGGCCTACTAAGAGCAAGAAGGCATGCCAGTCTCCTCTATATACCAATTTGTATACCAATAGTGTTTAGTATACTCTAAGTCCCTCTGTATACCAGAATTTTCCTGTGTAGATATATACTATCATAGGCTAGGCCTGGGCATTTTACCTAAATTTAAGAACAAATCCTAAATGTGTATTTTAGCCCCTCCCCCCTATGCTTTTTATCTAAGCCTAATTGGCAAGATCTACTTCAAAGTAGATTAGGTCTACAAAAATATAAGATGACAGTGTCTAGGAAGCTAGTAGGGTCTAGCCAAGACATTAAAGGCCCTAGCCCCTAACTAGGCTATAATAAAAAGAAAAAATTGAATTAGGGTGGGCAGCGTGGGCTTAACAAAATAAAAATACTTTTAAATTTGTTTTAAATAAAAAACTTCTAAACTTAGACAACGATTCATAATCAGTTTTTGGCTAGGCCTGTAATTTGGCTAGACAAGAGAAAAGTTGACCCTAAATAAATTGGATTAATTAATAGGGCCTAGGTCTAATTAGTATTACACCTGACTAAAAATTAGAAAACCAAGTGCTGCAGCAATGGCATAGGCCTAGACAAATCAGTTAGATAGCCCTGGGTGCACGTCACATCGGCGAAAAGACATCGTCACATCGGCCCTGCCCCTAAGCCCCCAAGCCCCAAGCCCAAGCCCAACAATAGCATAGGCCTAGTCAATGGAAGCATAGCTAGAAATCAGCAAACATAGCCAAGCCTAGGGCCGAGGCGGCTAGTCTTAGCTATAATAAAATAAAATCCAACACGTCAAAACTTAATCTGGGTCATTCGAATTAAGTACCAAATTGCAGTGCTTATGAGAATAAGGCCTAATCTAAGTAAGTAATGACAAGTCTGTTTGGCCAATATATTTCTGTGGGCCTTTTCATATTACCGAACCAGAATCGGTTCGGAATTCCAAGAAAAACAGCAGTATAACTATTAAACTCTGTTAATATTTGACTGCCTTAACAACCTAACTTAGCACAATTTTTCACTTTCTTCTTGGCGATTTTCATTCAATAATAAGAACTTTATAGCACGTATCTCCCTCTAGTTATGGAGACAAAAAGTTATACTTCACAAATTGGTTCTGGTTCTGGAACCAGAGCAAGCAATATGAAAAGGCCCTGTGTATTTTTAAGATTAGGAGGTCAATATTCGAAGAGTAGTAGTAGTAAGTAGTAGTAGTAATTTGGCTCAGGCAAGAAGCCTGTTTGGCCAGTATAGTCAGTGTATTTAATATTAATATTATTTCGATAGAATGGGATCACATGTGGGTCGTTCGCAAATTCTAGGAGGAGCAAAAATTTTAACAATTTTCCGAACATTTACTATTGTTACTGCCATATTGAAAATAATAGGACACTTTTATCTGTGAATAAAGATAATTTTTGGGTTAAACTTTATCATGCAAAAGTGTTTTTTAATCATCTGGCGGTATTAAGCGATAATTAGCGATGAAAAAATTCAAATTCAATCATTTCACCGATGTTAATTTTTGGTACTACAAGATGTCTGTAGCTAAAAAAAAGTTGTTGTTGTGTTGAAACCTTGCTATATTACATTTAAAATTAAAGCTTATATAAATTTAATTTAGGATTTTTTTAAAGCTCAATAAACTGCACTATAAATGATTTTATAGACGCTTAACTGTACGCCTAGAATTTCCGGTGGGATAGCCTCTTTGCGTCTCACAAAATGTATTTTTTCAGCTGACGTCTAGAATGTGCGCTTAAAATGATACATTTTGATGCAGATAATTAGAAAAACATGTCTTTTTATCTTTTTGTAAAAAATTGTTATGAAATAGAGCACTATTGTTGATAAAAATAATTAAAAGCAACCATGCATCGCAATAAACTCCTACTTTGAAGCACAAAATAAATATCCTGTAACCACACTAGCATTCTCCATGGAGCACCTTTTGAGCTGAAATTTTACACAGATATCCAGTAAAGTAAACTGAGCAAATGATTTTTTTTGTTTTTGAAAATACTTCAATTTGGCTATGTATCAGTTAGTACATTGGACATATTTATTATATTTTTATTAAAATCCTTGTAACCAAGCTACAGAGAAACATGTGCAAAACTGGACCTTGAAATTTGACCTGAATGATCAGCAAATGTGTATCTCGAAATGATTTTTTTTGTTTTCATCAAGTCATTCTATGCTAATTTTTTCTGAAGGTAAAGATACCATATATTTAGAGTCAATAGGGGAAGCATTTAGACTTATTCAATAGTCATTAAAATTGCAACTATATTATTATAATATAGTAATAATATTATACATGTATTATATAGTAATATTAACTTCTAAGATGCCCTTATAAATTTAAGTAAAGACAACAGGCCTTAATTAATTAATCAGCATTTTGAAGAAACTGACCTTATACAGATGGGCCCCAAGCTAAGAAATGAATGTAGAGCTTATTTCGTGTAAGGTATAAAAATCAATTTATTAAAATATTAAATACTTCTAATAAATTGGTTAAATTAGTTATTTACCTTGAATTAATTTAATTTTAATAATTAAATATATAAATTTGTTTCACTTCTTACTGCATTTAAATAGAGTACCTCTCTACTATACTATAGAAGTATAGTAAAAGTACATGGTAAAAAAGTATAGTAAAAAATTTTCTTTGGTTTAATCCCAGCTTGCCTCAGTTTTTTAGTCTTAATACGAGCTAGATAGTAAGTGTTGATTAATTTGCTCCATCACCTTTTGCCACGGAAACAGCACATGTCGGACATGCAACACTCTTCCTGATCCCTGGATTCAAGATGACTGCTTCTGCTTCTTCAATGCTTGAAAACTGAGCTCATGGAGCTTTAGGTTATGCTGTCAGAGTGCTGCTGCCGGTGCTGTGTGTGTATGTGTGTGTCTTCTGCGGGTAGGTTCCATGTCCCTCAGTTTAGCCACTGTTGTGGGCTAACTGGAGGAATTGCCGTTGTCGGTGCTGCAGGTGGCACTGCATGGTAGTATTGACGCTGTCAGTGACGCTGGCAAAGGCTTGGACGAAGCTAGGTGCCGTCATTGTCAGAAGGACATGCGTGTGCTGCTTAGACCAGTGCGCACATTCGACTGGACTCGTATCTGGTGCAGTCTGGTGTATTCACTGAGATTGTGTGGATCTGCCTCCTCGCATCACCTCAACCAGGCTCAATTTCTTTTGTAGAATTTTCGTGCGCTGCTTAACTGCATCTTGTGCCTGCTGAGTGATGCCAAGAATTGTGCCACACAATAATTTGGCCCATAAACTACTCGTATATTATACATATGTATGCACAGCACACACACACGCAGTTCATTCATATTAAATGTACTAGTTAATGGAATTCTCATCTCATGAGCTCTAGTCTATGGACAAACCTGAAATTACTAGAATATCTAGATAGATCTAAACTTCTTTGAGCAGCGCGTTGCGCTGCGAGCAAAATACATGTAGATTCCTTAGCGCAACTAATTAATAGTGTAGTACAGTCTACAGCCTGAAGTAGCCTGTGTAAGATGCGGAGGGATGATTTTTGCATAGGAAGCCACTACGGTAAGGTTGATGGAACTATGGGGAGGTGAGAGATTCAAAGCGAGGGACGGAAGCCATGCATAGTTCGATCATAAGTTTGATTATTCCATGAGTCTGGGGATGCATTAACGAGAGGCGGACGAGAGCATAGAAATAAAGCGGGCTAAATATATTAATACACAAAATTACATGTACTAGCTAGTAATTTCAGAATGGTCAGCGACTCCTCCGATTTGTATCCGCGACCGCGTGCCCACAAATCCCCCGGCAGACCCTGTCGCAGTTGGTGGTTGTGCACAGAATACAATGTTAATTTTCGAGCTTCTCTGCAAAAAATGCGTGATGCACTCAAGATGCGTGCTATAGTCTACTTCTTTGATTGATGGCTGGGTTTTGCCTTTTCGCTTGTGATCATCAAAAGCTTGGGCGTCATTGCTACTGGTGTTTCAGTGTGCGCATTATGTCTGGTTATCATATTATGTGCATGTGCAGTGTCTTTTACCTACATTTTTGTTTGTCTCTGTTTCCTGCATGCTCTTTCGCATTTTTACACCTCGCACACCCTCATTTTTCTCAATTAACAAGTGAAATCTTTTTTTAAAGACTAACTGCTATTTTAGTTAAGCTAGTAGGTTTTTGGTAATTAAATAATTCAATTTTGTCTATTTTCCAAAAAGTTTCAAAAAATGAATTGATTAAAATAAATTTGAATTATTTTAAGTTAATTGGAGTAAAATGTCTAATAAGTAACTATAATTTTTTATTTTAAGTACATGCAGCTTTGGTATAAGTATTAATGTAATAAGTACTTAAAGTAAAATCAAGCAAGTTATAGTTTTCAGAAATTATGCTACAAATAATCAAATATATACTAGAATCCGAATTCCTTTATTAAGGAACATGCAGTTGATATTAAATCCACAATGTGCTTTTTGGTGTTCAAGGATAGTTCCCTGACTTTTTCTATTATTAGTTAGATTTTATTATATTTAATGTAAAAATGAACAATTCTATTCACCGTAAAAATGAACATTCTTTATTTGTCGAATCATCTTGACTTTGAAAAGATACATAGTGAAAACTTGATTTTTAATTCAACTTTTCAAGACTTATTTAGACTTCTTAATTCAGTGATTAGTTAAACTGATCGAAGTCCTTTCGAGTGCATGCTATAATAATTTCGCACTTTTTCGCACACGATAATTTTAAATGTCTGGGATTTAGAGCAGAGTAACAAAATGCTGTGCTCAAAAACATTTCCTTTGTCAATTTCTTGTTCTTTTATTTTTGCAAAAGAAATTTAACTGCATATTTAAAATAAAAATAGAAGAAAATTTTATTTTCTCTTTAATATTTTTGTCGTTTATTTTCCGCAACAAAGAATAACAAATAGCCTTGATTTCTTCTCAATTTCAAGTTTTCTTGTGGTTTTAGTAGCAGCTTCTTACAGAAATTGTCGAAATAATTTTTTTTGTACGATTATTGGTCGATGTATAAACTTTTTTTGCAATAACAAAAAGTTGTGACCTAGCTTTGAGAACGACCCCTGTGCGGCGAGTTTTACAATAATATAGTATTTGAAAGGGCGCCAATTTTTTTTCTACGAAACTTCAAAAATCTTTAACGGCAAACAAAGCAAGAAGTATTTAAGTAAGGAATTAAAAGACAAGTATGGTATCACTTGAATTCGTAGGTGATAAAAATAAGTTTATATGTATTAATCAGACAAAAAAATCAGATGAAAGGATTGCTGGCAATTATTCGAAAGAATATCCGAAAAGTGGGTTTTTAAATTGTTGCAAAAATACAACTTGTGATATAACGATCGATCAACGATAAGTCGACAATTTATGACAATGTGGTCATATTTCTGTGGGCCTTAGACTTTTATTTTTAATGGCAAATATTGTACGACAGCTTGAAAGAAAAGACCGAACATATGTCCATAATTTTTTTCAAGAACAATAATTGAAGACTGGGAACATCCTCCGTATCATTTAGATTGCAAAGTTTGACATTCCAAGTTCCCGAATTTGAAGCTAGTTGCATGTTAGCCGCAAGTATGAGCAACAAATCTCAGGGAATTGTTTTAGTCCTAATACTCATTGCATTACTTAATTGCTACATTTATTACAAGATGTACATGTATCTTTTACATGTCTGTCTGTCTGTCTGTGCCTTTCTGTCTTTTCTAGTAATTAAACGCGACACCGCGAGAGAAACTTGTATTTCTCGATCAAAGTATCATACTATATATATTTAAAAAATGTCTATCTGTCTGTCTGTCTGTCTGTCTGTCTGTCTGTCTTAGTGTCTGTGTGTCTGTCTGTGTGTCTGTCTGTCTGTCTGTCTGTCTGTCTGTCTGTCTGTCTGTCTGTCTGTCTGTCTGTCTGTCTGTCTGTCTGTCTGTCTGTCTGTCTGTCTGTCTGTCTGTCTGTCTGTCTGTCTGTCTGTCTGTCTGTCTGTGTAATGTCTGTCTGTGTGTCTGTCTGTCTGAGTGAGTGAGAAACAACGGAAGACTGCATGGTTTTGAAAGGAAATCCAAGCAAAGGTTCGATTATTAAGTTTCCTTCATACAATAATAAAAACGACAGACCAGCAGTTTTAATCCTCGAAGGTGACAAAACACTTTAACAACAATTGATATAGTTTTCGTTGCATTTAATATTAAGGAGGATAACACGATTATAGGTGAGATCAGGTAATAGCATATGGCTCGCTACTAAAACAACAGTGCATAATGTTCGTCTTACATGACATGCACGTTTCCTGTGAGATATATATGCATGTAAGTCCAAAGTTTTCAAAAGTTCCTGATCGTCTTAATGGGCACCTTTACGACGCACATACGTGTACATGCATACATAATGGGAAAGATTCAGTATTTTAACGACCCCAGCCACCGCGCCGCGAAGCTCGAGAAGAGATGTGGTGTCTGATGAACCATTTGGCAGATGGAGACTTTTGAATTGGCTGTAAAATTTTAAATGTTTGAAACATAAATATATGAACAAAACTAAGTATTGAAATCATGACAGTGTGCTATGCCTGGACATGGATGAAGGAAGGATGATTCCTTCATCCATGGCTATGGACTCATTCTGACTGACTCGGATCAGTGTCTGTGGACTCATTCTGACAGACTCAGATGAGTGTCTGTGGACTCATTCTGACGGACGAGCTCAGATGCCTTGACATCAACAATATAAATTTAGTTAAACTATAATTAAACGTGCATCTCACCTCCTCTCCAGACTGCAGCTCAGGCCTTCGCCCATAGTCAGCATTGTCTTTGAACGCTAAACTCCGTTTGTCCTCGTCCATATCCTCCAAGTCACGGGCATAATTATCCTCAGCTGCATAGGCATCTTCATCAATCGTGCCAGCAGGGCTGCCGATGCAGGTGACAGCCAGACAGACTGCCAACAGTGCGCCAATGGCAGTCAGCCGAACCAGTGGCTGCATGGTCTCGGTGTAAACAATCGCTGGTTTCTCAGAAAATTTTCAAGACTATGAGCGTCAGATCGACTGTTTTAAAGACCTACGGCGGATTTACCGGTCCGTATTTATAATAACAATACATCCGCTGCATATCCGGGTGGCTTCTATAAAGGATGCGGATTGCGTAAACAAATTTTTACATCTGGAATTTAGTGAGCAGGAGGAATGCAGGAGGAAAAATGGTTGAATAATGCGAATCGACTTAAAATGTGGGCGATCTTACAGTATAGGCGCCTCATTGCCAGGGGGCAATTGCGAGACAGTTGACAACGGCTTTGTCGAGTAGGCGGTGCTCATAGTGACAGGTTAATTACAGGCTAGCTTGACAGATTTGAAAGACAAAAGCAAAATGAGCTGACAATCTGGCTGATGAAGCATTGGCTCGCTGTATTTGTTACCCACTGCGAGACTCCACTAACGTAAGCCCCAGCCTCTGCAGAATATTCTGGAAATTTCTTTGCAAAAACTCGGATTACGTTTGAAGAATAAAAGTTTTTCAATTTTGAAAAGTTTTCACTAGAAACTCAAAACTTTCATATAGTCGGGGGCGCGATATTAAAGAAAATGGGGGGGCGCCATATTAGAAATCGGAGGCGCCATATTAGAAATCGTGGACGCCATATTAGAAATCGGAGGCGCCATATTAGAAATCGGAGACGCCATATTAGAAATCGGGGACGCCATATTAGAAATCTGGGGAAGGCGCCATTTAGAAATTGGCGGAGAACGCCATTTTAGAAATCGGGGAAGGGCGCCATTTTAAAAATCGGGGGCGCCATATTAGAAATCGGGAGCGCCATATTAGAAATCGGGAGGCGCCATATTGGAAATTGGCGGAGGACGCCATATTAGAAACTGGAGGGCGCCATATTAGAAATCGGGAGGCGCCATATTAGAAATTGGCGGAGGACGCCATATTAGAAATCGGGGGTGCCATATTAGAAATTGGGGGTGCCATATTAGAAATCGGTGGCGCCATATTAGAAATTGGGGGCGCCATATTAGAAATCGGGGGCGCCATATTAGAAACCGCAGATCATCAAGATCATTGACATTCAATAACTATTCGCTTTGACAAAGACAAGTCAAAATCGTGTTTATATTTTAAGTTTATTTTCAGAAATTTGAATCGAACCAAGTTCCTCAATTCAGAGCCATTGGGATCAAAACTTTGATTCGGGATCTCGGGACCCGTGAGCTCGGTCACTCCAGCTCGAAGTCCCGAAGCAGGACGCTCTGGAACTCGATGGGGCCCTGCTTCATCACCCGCCTGTACGGCAGCGCCCACCGCAGCTCCTGCACCGAGGGCTGCTCCGCCACGGTGATCCCTTTGGCGGCCTGCTGGATGGCGCTCAGCGCGAGCTGCAGCTCCGGGACAACCAGCTGGGAGGCATCGAACTCCCCGGTGAGGCAGCTGAACAGGTGTTCCTGCTCTGCGGTCAGGCTGCCGCACAGCGCCATCAGGATGAGCACCAGCAACATCAGCGCCTTCCAGGTCCACTCCTGTGGGAGAGGCGTGCGCTGGGATCTGGGATCTGCGATCTGGGATCTGCGATCTGGGATCTGCGATCTGGGATCTGCGATCTGGGATCTGCGATCTGGGATCTGCGATCTGGGATCTGCGATCTGGGATCTGCGATCTGGGATCTGCGATCTGGGATCTGCGATCTGGGATCTGCGATCTGGGATCTGCGATCTGGGATCTGCGATCTGGGATCTGCGATCTGGGATCTGCGATCTGGGATCTGCGATCTGGGATCTGCGATCTGGGATCTGCGATCTGGGATCTGCGATCTGGGATCTGCGATCTGGGATCTGCGATCTGGGATCTGCGATCTGGGATCTGCGATCTGGGATCTGCGATCTGGGATCTGCGATCTGGGATCTGCGATCTGGGATCTGCGATCTGGGATCTGCGATCTGGGATCTGCGATCTGGGATCTGCGATCTGGGATCTGCGATCTGGGATCTGCGATCTGGGATCTGCGATCTGGGATCTGCGATCTGGGATCTGCGATCTGGGATCTGCGATCTGGGATCTGCGATCTGGGATCTGCGATCTGGGATCTGCGATCTGGGATCTGCGATCTGGGATCTGCGATCTGGGATCTGCGATCTGGGATCTGCGATCTGGGATCTGCGATCTGGGATCTGCGATCTGGGATCTGCGATCTGGGATCTGCGATCTGGGATCTGCGATCTGGGATCTGCGATCTGGGATCTGCGATCTGGGATCTGCGATCTGGGATCTGCGATCTGGGATCTGCGATCTGGGATCTGCGATCTGGGATCTGCGATCTGGGATCTGCGATCTGGGATCTGCGATCTGGGATCTGCGATCTGGGATCTGCGATCTGGGATCTGCGATCTGGGATCTGCGATCTGGGATCTGCGATCTGGGATCTGCGATCTGGGATCTGCGATCTGGGATCTGCGATCTGGGATCTGCGATCTGGGATCTGCGATCTGGGATCTGCGATCTGGGATCTGCGATCTGGGATCTGCGATCTGGGATCTGCGATCTGGGATCTGCGATCTGGGATCTGCGATCTGGGATCTGCGATCTGGGATCTGCGATCTGGGATCTGCGATCTGGGATCTGCGATCTGGGATCTGCGATCTGGGATCTGCGATCTGGGATCTGCGATCTGGGATCTGCGATCTGGGATCTGCGATCTGGGATCTGCGATCTGGGATCTGCGATCTGGGATCTGCGATCTGGGATCTGGGATCTGCAATCTGACTCTCACCCTAGTCGAGTGGCAGCTCCGCAGCAGGTTGTGTCCCACGGGGCGAATGAGGTGCAGGGCCTGCCGGATGTTCCCCGCAGTTCCCGGCTTCTCTCCTGGAGGCGGCAGCCCGATGTCCCGCACGGAGGCCAGCAGGGGGTCCAGAAAATCGTCAATCAGCCGGTTGTGGTTTCCAAGAAACATGCAGGCCGCCAGCTGGTTGGGGGCGACGTCCAGCAACCGGACCTTCTTCAGCGGCTCGGCTGTGATGATCTGCAGGATTTCGAGGCGTTCTGGGATGCTTGAGAATGCCTTGACAGCATTGAAATCCACCTGTGTCCCCACCTGTCACAGGCAGTGTCCCCACCTGTGTCCCCACCTGTCACAGACAGTGTACCCACCTGTCACAGGCTTGTCCCACCTGTCACAGGCTTGTCCCACCTGTCACAGGCTTGTCCCACCTGTCACAGACAGTGTACCCAGCTGTCACAGGCATTGTCCCAGCTGTCACAGACAGTGTCCCTACCTGTCACAGACAGTGTCCCCACCTGTCACAGGCAGTGTCCCTACCTGTCACAGACAATGTCCCCAGCTGTCACAGACAGTGTCCCTACCTGTCACAGACAGTGTCCCCAGCTGTCACAGACAGTGTCCATACCTGTCACAGACAGTGTCCCCACCTGTGTCCCCACCTGTCACAGACAGTGTCCCTACCTGTCACAGACAGTGTCCCCAGCTGTCACAGGCATTGTCCCACCTGTCGCAGCCTGTCAAGACAGCCCTCACCTCGAAGATGTTCCCAGCCTCATTTCTCCCAACCGCGGCCGGCAGGCAGTGGTCGATGAGGCAGTTCACAATGTCCAGCAGCACCTCGCCACTGGCCAGGGTGCTCATCCAGTTCCCGAAGCCCGGGCTGAGCATCTTCGAACTCAGAGTTGAGATCTCAAAGTCGTACAGCTCACCTTTGGGAGGAGGGATATTTGAAGGTCAGAGACCCGATCCACACTATCCAGTTACACTGCACACACAGCCCTCACTATCCAGTTACACTGCACACACAGCCCTCACTATCCAGTTACACTGCACACACAGCTCTCACTATCCAGTCCTCACACAGCCCTCACTATCCAGTCCACACTCAGCCCTCACTATCCAGTCCTCACACAGCCCCCACTATCCAGTCCACACTCAGCCCTCACTATCCAGTCCACACTCAGCCCTCACTATTCAGTCCTCAACCAGCCTTCACTATCCAGTCCACACTCAGCCCTCACTATCCAGTCCACACTCAGCCCTCACTATCCAGTCCACACACAGCCCTCACTACTCATGTCAGCGGCTCACAAGCCAGGGTCCCACGGCAGGACTCACCCAGCGGATCGAAGATCACCTTGCCGTAGAGTCTGGATTCGTCATCCAGCAGCTTCATCTGGGCAGCTGTGGTCTGCAGCCAGTTGCACACAACTCCCTCAGCCTGCTGAGGTGCCAACACGGTGGTCTCAGGGAACACATTCCAGTCTGCCAGGGCGAGTCTGAGAGGCTTGAGCTGGCCTCGGGTTCTACTCTCCTCTGATTGACTCTCTTGCTGCTGCTGCTGCTGCTGCTGCTGCTGCCCGGGATTTTTGCCCTGCAGCTCAAATGTCCCGGTCTGAGCAGTGAACTGCCTGCCACAGGGGCGGCAGGTGCGGGTCACAACGGCCTGCTGCATGGGAAGCTGCGAGGGGCTTCAAATGCTGCTTTTGATTGGCTTTTGGCTGCTTTTGCGAATGCTTGAGATTGAGATTGGGGCTGCTTGAAAGAAACTGAATTCTTTTTGCTGCTCTGAGCAGTGCGAACTCGGGTTTAGTTTATGGCTGAGGGTCTCTGATGGCCGCTGCTTGCGCTGGGATGGGGTGGGACAGATGGGACAGATGGGACCCAGGGACTACTTGAACTCGGGATGGGAGACGACAAACTTGAAGACCTATTAACTGGATAGGTTTTGACCACAGATACAAACTTATGACTACAAGGTAGAACATATCGAAGTAATGCTTTTCGAGGGCTAGGATATTAATAGATAGGCCTTCAAGTTTTGTCGTTTCTCGTCCCGAGTTTGAGTAGTCCCTGACGGGACCCGTACAGAACGTGTCTGCAAAGTTGCCACAAGGCTCGTAGTCAGCTGTGGGATTGCCTTGCCGAGGTGAAATCTACATAAGTAGCATCACAGAAAGTACCACTAGGCCTCCAAAACTCGGCTGCACTTTTACACACAAAGCTTGCAGTGCAAGCCGTCAGATGCATATAATTGAAGTTGCGACAGGGCTACGCATTTTTATCCATCGCTTATTTGCTTGAATATTTGTTTGATTAACATTTCGGCTACCAATATACACGTACATTTTTACCTGCAAAAGTTACTCTGAAATAATATCTAGAAAGTTATGAGGAAATGTCTTAATACATGTACACTTTCTTATTTGCAACTCATCAACATCAACGCAGTCTATCTGTCTATGCTTTATGGCTACACATTCTTTTTCATCTTTAAAGTAGCGTGTTCGCGTAGCTCTTTCTGTGTAAGTTCTGTGAATACGCTCGTAGGACAGACTCAGACAGAGATGTGACATTCTTTTTTCGGTCTCTGAATTGCAGGTGAATCATACATGTGTATATATGTACAGTATTGCACTAACAATTTGATATTGAATTTTAAAACACAAATAAGACACGTTTTAAGACACGTTTCTGCTACAATTCTAGGATATAATATATCCATTTAATAAATCAAAACTTAAGCTTTCTGACATCCGAGTCAGCAGAAATAATTAGCTAAGGCGGGCTAAACTGCCATAATTTCATGTAAATTTATTAATCATCTTGAGTTGCTTAGACTGTTCAAACATGTTCTTAGGTTCAGTATCGCTAATTTAAGTAGAAAAAATTAAGTAGAAAATGATTAAAGGGATGTGGAAGACTTGATGGGGCCTGGTCGCAAAATTGCAACGGCGCAGCAATTTCATGTCTATATATGATTACTTATGGTAGTAGGAAGAACAACAATGGATCTAAAAAGCGAAAATGAAAGCAACAGTTTTAGTGCAGTTAGTTATACTACAGATATATATATATACTCGCACTGTTATAAGCTTTATTAATCGGAAATCAGTTGACCCGCAACCAAGCAATGATGAGACGGCGGTTGGCCCTCCTAATGTCGAGAGATCACATAGATACGAGTATAAGTTATTTCCGTTTACTTGCTTCTATAGTCTGAAGCAAAAGCAGAGGACTCGCTTCCAGACCGGAAATAATAAACGGTAAAAATATATTTATACCCCATTTGGCCATATTGGCATTGTACCTTTTAATTAACCATAGAAAAATACTGACTTCGTGCAGTTCACGAAAACGAATGTATTGTGTGGGTATTTAAGAGTGAGCGGTTGTCTCTATAGAGTGTGACACTTTCGAGTTATATATTCAACGTTATTGATGTTGACAGCGTTATTTTTTAATTTTTTAATTAGTCTTGCTGAAGTCGAAAGCTGTCTTAAGTGACTTGCCATTGGCTCCCGCAACCGACTAACAACGAAGATTAGCACAGACTCAACGAAATGATTGCGTCTGTTGTGCTGGAATCTACTGGAAAGACAGTAAAAATCTTTCGATCGTGGCACGAGGAGAATACTTAATGGGCTAAGGCAGAATTTATGAAGCGAGTTTGTTGGTGTTGGCCGATCTATCCGAGATGAGCAAGCGCGATCTCAAAGTGGTTTATCTCGTATCTGACAGATGCATTTCTATGTTCTACGAGCTAGATTGCTTCAGCATGCTGCGATACTACGTGATCAACAACGAATGCGAAAGCAATGGTGCCTCTGGAAGGACGTGGGGTTCAATGAGAGCCGACCTGCGCTGGATGCTTCAATCAAGCGGAGTACCCGTCACGGAACGGGTAGTGGATTGCGTCGTGCAGGATCTGTTCTACCTAGCATCGAGGAGATGCTCTGGTCTGAAGGTGTGCTTGGTAGAGATGGTCCACGACAACTGGTGAGTTCCGTGATTGCGTGGAGTTGCGCGGGGAGACTAATCGCGTGGTTGTCTACGTTTTGATTGAGCTGATCCTTTAAGACCAATCGACTCACTTTGAACTGTCAAGCCGAAAAAGCTGTTCAACAACTGTTCGTTGTACGAGCGCACAATATTATAGTTTGTTGTCTATCTTTGAGTAATTTCCTGTGGCTTAATCGTTGGTCTGATTTATTTAGATCGTTTATTTAACAGGGGCCATGCAAATATCGTTGGTTTCACCATGGACTTCTATACTTAGCATAGAAGTCCATGATCGCCCCCACCGTTTCTTGCTCTTTCAATTTTAGCCTTGATTCTTTACAGTTATATCTATTACCTTAACTCCCAGCCAAAGCCCAGCTTTTACAGCTTTCCTTTTCTTTCTTTAAGACTTGCTATGCTTACATGTACATTCGAAACGTTCGAAACCAGATTGACGCTAAGCCACTCTTCCCCCCTCAGCGTTAGGATTGGATTTGTAAACCTCTTAAAAATATGAAAACTAAAAACTAAAACTAAAACTAAACAAAACAAAATATAAAACTAATTTCTTAGTTTTTATGGCCTAATTCGGAAAGACTTGAGAGCCACCAAGGTGGCCAGAGCAGCAATAATGGTAAGAGAAACTGCATAGTAAGCAAATTATAATAGTATATCTGCTATCATTAGGATTTTCAAAAACAAACATCAATCCTCAAGCGGTGCAGTGCTTCTTGTGCCGCTTCCAGTGCTCCAGCTGGCAGTTTCTGTTGCAGTAGTAGACTTTTTGCACCTGCTGCACCGTCGCGAAGCGTCCGGCATTCCGCAGGAGCCGCACCAGGCTCCGCCGCTTGACTCGCCATTAGGAAACGGAAAACTCATGCCGGGATTCGATCGACTCGAATCGAGAATCTTGAACATCGCCTCAACAATTTCCTTGGGTCGATAGTCTTGCACCGGTTCAAAGCAGGGCAGCCTCACTTCTGGACTTTCAGCGCGAAGACCTCTTTGATAATATTCTCTGGCCATTTCCTCGTCTTTCATTTCCATGTATTCATAAGAGAGGTAATAATTCGCTTCCGGGATATGCCGCTGGTCCTTTTCGTTGGCGGCAATGAACTCCTTGTACGCCTCAATAATGATGCTGCGATCTTGCCGATTAATATATTTTTGCACCAATGCCTTGGCCTTCTCCAAAAGCCAGGTAGGCTCCCATTCAAGCTCCAAAGCTCTTTCGACCGCCTTCAATGAGCCCACGCCATCTTCAACAAAGGCGTACATGTTGCATAGAAAAACGTAGTAGTCCGCAACATTGGGGTTCAGATTTGTGCAGGTCAGCGCCATGCGAACAAGCTCTTTATTATTCGACATATTTTTACAAGCGTGGCACTGACAAATGGCGAAATAAGCATCCGCGTCCCTTGGATTCTTCTCGAAGGCTTCAGTTGCTGCAGCAAGCAGTTCATCCCAGGTGTCCATATCGAACATAAGGGGCTGCCAAGCTCTTGCAGCAAGTCGGTACAGGCGAAAGGCTTCTGGATTTTTACTCTTCAGGGCCCAGCGCATCTGGTCCAGGAGATCGTGGGCAATGAAATACAATTGCGCCGTTTTCGATCCCTCTGCTACCCTTTTTGCCATCAATTTCTCAGTTGTCAGCATGTTTACCATTTCACACCAGCTACTCGTACCAGGATGTAGTTCGCATTCTGTTTCTTGTCTCAAAAGCTCGAAAACTTCTTTGGTAGCGTCCCGCGCCATTGAGTTCGACAACGAAGCTATACAAAGTCTTTCGATTCTCTCGAGCTGGCTGAGTCCATCTTTTGTTGAAAGACCTCTAGCAGCTTCCACTCGTACAAATTGTGAACTCTGTTCAATCAGATCATCGATACACTTTTTACTCTGCTTCTTGGAACGAAGCATCCAAATCCGAGCTTCGGCAGCATCTCGATCGCAGCCATGCCCGATACTCAACAGGAACCCAAGTGTCCACTGGGCCTCTTCATTACCGTTCTCAGCAGCATGCCGTAGGAAGTACACGGAATCTTTGTTCCTTCGTAATCGCAAAAACAAATTACCAAGCACAAAAGCAGCCTTCTCGTGATTCCGATCGAATGCTTTTCTCAAGTACGATTCCGCGAGTTCAAAGTCCTGCTCGAATCCTCCTTCTCCCTGCAAATAGTTCATTCCGAGAAGAAACAGTGCCTCTTTGTCGTTAGCAGCTGCCTTCTCTTCCACGATTTTTCTTGTTGAGTTCATGCGCTTTGCCTTCGTGGCTCCGCGCCGCATTTGCTGCTGTAGCGCCTCCAGAGCACCTGGCAGGCCCTGGTTTGCAGCTGCTTTGAGCAGCTCAACCGCCTTCTCAGAGTCGGCTGGTCCTCCCTCGCCTTCGATGAGCATCCCAGCTAATTTCAGCTGCGCCTCCGACTGTCCGAGGTCCGCGGCTTTCTGGAGCCACCATCGGGCGGAGGTCGGGCTCCGCTCGCAGCCAGTTCCGTTGTAGAAGGCCAGCCCGAGGTTGCTCATGGCAGATGCGTAGCCGTGACGAGCGGACTTCAGAAACCATTTGAAAGCGAGCTTGTCATCCTTGTCCACGGCCATGCCGTCTCTGTAAGCCACACCGAGGGCGTTCTCCGCCTCCGCCACGCCAATGTTGAGAAACACATCGTCCATGGCCGATAAGTACGGATTTTGCTCGGCGGCTTGGAGGCACAGCTGGAAATGCTTTGCTGGATCTCGAGCCAGTCCTGCATTGCCGTCTTTGTACATGATGGCCATGTTGTACAAACCCTGTGCACTGCCTTGCTTTGCAACGGACTCGAAGATCTCAAACGCCTTCTGCTCTTCACCGATGTCGCCTCTGCCTGACTGCAGAATCTGGTGGGCCTTATCCAGCTCGCTGATGCTCTGCAAAACGGCGCTGTCCATGGGGTGCACCTCGTCAGGTGAAATGTCCGATGTACTTTCCACTTGGCAGTCTCGCAGCTTCTTGTGAACTGTTGGGTCCTGCCCTACTTTGCTCCGATCTGCATTTGACTGCTGCTCGCTGTCTAGGACAAGCTCATCGCAAAGACGCACTCTCATAAGAAGGGTCTCGTCTGTTGAAGAGATTTTCAAACCGGCTTTGCACACATCAGCTGCCTGCTGATACAGCCGCAGTTTGAAAAGCGTCTCGGAAAGAATCCTGTAGAATTTAACCGGGCTGGGGTCCAGCTCGATCGCGTCCTCTGCGTCCTCGCGTGCGAGATCGAACTTGCGCAGGTTAATTTCGCACAGAGCTCGGTTTGAGAACAATACAGCAACATTTGAAGTGCTTTTGATTGCCCTAGAATAGCAATTCATGGCCTCCGTCCACTTTCTATTTTTATAAAAATCATTGCCTTCGGCCTTTAGCTTCTCCCAGTCTTCAATTATGACTCCAGAAAAGTTTATAATTTGTTTGTGACACTCGCTAAAACCCAGCAGAGTCGCCAGCCTCAACAGACACTCTAAATCATGCTCACACCTGTCGAAATCAAAATTTTGAGTAGACAATCTACTAGTGATTGCTTTTGCTCTTTGCAAATATTGCTCCAGCTGCCGTTGCTTCTGGCTTTCCAAATTAGGAAATATTTCTTTGACTTTATCGCCCAACATTTCTAGTGATTTGTTAAAATCGAGTCGATCCTTGATGTTGAAACTGTTCTCGAGAATGTCACGCAGGGACTCGCTAAGCAGGCTGACTGCGAATTGAATATTGGCAGTGGCTTTGGCATTTTGCGTGTGCTTTGAAGTCATGATGAGCAAGCATGGGTATTCACCTGAAATTAACAGGTTTTTTCATTGTCTCAGTCTGGTCGAAGTTTTGTTCATGCAATAGGATTTTATAATATATTATTTTCATTTTAAACAGGAACGTTTAGCTCAAGTTGCTCGAAAATATTTTATTCTAATAGTTTTAAAACTACCAAGAAAGTTATTTGGCAAAGCAAGTTCGACAAAAAATATAATAAAGCCAAACACTAATTCGTTGAGATTCTATGGCTCATGCGGGTTGCTCAAATATTATTTACCAAACCTAGATATTTCATTTCTATCCAGTGTATGTACCCATACTTGAACTTTAATGCACCCCTAGATTAGAACAAACTAATTAACATGTTTTAAAATCTTGATTAATATATAAACACGAATTTCAATTAAATTAGCAAATAGCATTTTATTCACCACATATAATATCTTCGTAATTAAAAAAATTAGAAAATAATAGTATATTCAACCATTACAAGTAATTGAAAATTTCAAAAATGTAATTTTAGTTATTAAATATGCCCACATAGCTAATATACATTCAGATATTCGAAAAAAGTGTGTAAAAATCGTGTACTCAGTAAAAATTGTTATCTAATCTTATATTAGAGATAAGAGGGAATTAGTGACACAATTTTAGCTTATAGCTTTTTGTGCTAGCTACTACAAAGCAAATTAACACGATAATTAGCTTTAATAAACTTTTGGCTTAAATGTTTGAAAACTTAAAATTTCTTCATTCGCTCACTAGCTATGGGTCAAATTTTTTAAGATTTAACTGCTAAATGCTCTTTGAAATGAATAAAATATTTTAGGAATTTTTTCAAATTCAGGACTTGTTTACGCCACTCGTCAAAGTTCGATGTCTATAACTCTACAAGGAGTACGTTGGCGTAGCTCGTAAGTCGTACTCGCGGCCCGGAGACTTGTAAACTTAAAATTTTAAACGATAAAAGCGAAAATTTTGTCTTCCTTCGAGATGCAAATTATTAATTTAAGCTTTTGATGCTATTCATCTAGATAATACAGGAAAACACATCTTTTAGCAAATTTTATCAACTACAATCTTTATTACATCGGAAAACACGCTCTTTTTGTTAACAAAAAGCAAAATTTTGACACCCCAACTGCTTTCCGGACAATAATTACGATCGATTGACTTGATGCGTCAGGTCAGGCGTTCATGATGAAAATGTAGCTCTAGAAGCATGGTTCACTCCATTAAGACAGTTCATATCTTTAAATAATGGATTGAACGGCAATTTTTAGCGGGCATTTCAGTGTTTTTATGGCCTCCGACGTGCCGGATGTCGGAGGCCGTATACTCCGACACGTAGGCCAGATGTCGCTGCTGCTACGCCGACCACGGATCGGACAGCTTGGCCATGGCCGTGACTAACGGCTTGTGGTGGGTGAAGGCGGTAAAAGGACGGGCCCTCTAAGGAGTCTAGGAGAAATGGATATGACGGGTGGCCTTGGTAAAACGCCAGAAGCTCGTAGCCAGAAGCGCTGTACTTCTGCTTTGAAGGACGCAGTCGCCGGCTGAAGAACGCCAGTGGTCTCCACGTACGCACCGCCCACTCGCTGCTCGAAGACGGCGCCGACGGCTGTCTGGGAAGCGTCGGCATGAAGTGAGCACCGTTTGGAGCGTTGGGGTCGGGATGTACCAGCATGACTGCCTCAGCCAGCGTTCACTTAGTGCCCTCTCATCAGCTTCTCCTTTCCGGCTATGGCGCGGTAGATGTCGCACAGAAGCTGGGCGGCTCGCGGTACAAAGCGGTGGTAAAAGTTCACCATGGTAGCGTGGAGGGCGGCGCAAACTTCCGCGGTTGTGGCGTCGACCTTGTCGGAAAGCAACACGGCACCCTGGCTGCTGATCCTGTCGCCCAGAAAGTCGATTGGCATTTTTCTGAGTTGAGCAGTAGACCAGAGGAGGCTGGAACAGCGCCAGAACAGCTCGGTATGGTGCTGCTGCTGGCTACCAAAAAGTCGTCGATATGAATGTAGGCGAAGACGGACGGGCACGTCCTGACAGATGGAATTCACCAAACGTCTGAAAAGTCTGGGCCGCGTTTTTCAAGCCGAATGTCGGCATTCGGAGAAACTCGAAAAGGCCGACGGGGATCTGGTGGTAGCCACGTACCAGTAGGTCGACCTTGGAGAATATGGAATGTATGGAATGTATCGCCTCCAGGATACATTCTGGATCTGCGGCCACTGGATAGATATAGCTAAGTTGTTAACGTTTGTTTGTGTCAAATTTGACGAGGGTTTGTGAAATCTGGAGCAAAACTATGAAATAATTAGTGAAAAATGCCGCTTATTTAGCAGGATTCTTAATTTTTTAGGTACCAAAAACTTGGATTGAGGAAATTTTAAGGTAAGGTAAAGTTGGGTGGGTGCAAAATTTGGCGTCATTTAGTTGAGCGTTTTGGGAGCGAACAAAATTGTGCACACACAGAGTTTTCGTTTTTATAGATTTCGAGCCTCATGCAGCCCCAGCCCCAGCCCCAGCCCCAGCCCCAGCCCCAGCCCCAGCCCCATTCCCATTCCCATTCCCATCCCCATTCCCATTCCCATTCCCAGCCCCAGCCCCAGCCCCAGCCCCAGCCCCAGCCCCAGCCCCATTCCCAGCCCCAGCCCCAGCCCCAGCCCCATTCCCAGCCCCAGCCCCAGCCCCAGCCCCAGCCCCAGCCCCAGCCCCAGCCCCAGCCCCAGCCCCAGCCCCAGCCCCAGCCCCAGCCCCAGCCCCAGCCCCAGCCCCAGCCCCAGCCCCAGCCCCAGCCCCAGCCCCAGCCCCAGCCCCAGCCCCAGCCCCAGCCCCAGCCCCAGCTACTACAGGACAGGAGGGAGGAGAGACATCATTGGAGATGCAGTGGCCGCGCACAGCAGCTCAGCTGCACTCAGCGATGCCTCATCAGTTCTGCCCCATTGTCAAAAAGCCCCTGCACAAATTTCACTAGCTGTGCACCTGCCTCTCCTTGCCGAATGAGCACAGCATCTCTGCTGCATCACTTTGAGCTTCTGCTGCCCATTCTGAGCTAGTGCAGAAGAAGAAAAAATGGAGGCTGGGAGAGGCAGAAATAGGTAGTTGCTAATTAAAGAAACAGGTGAGACAAGCGCGGAGCTGCTGTTGTTGTTTCACCGCACAGCAACTAAAAGTAAAATAAAATCTGCATCAGTATGCGGCATTGCAACCCTATACTGCTCACAGTAGTACAGAGCAAATAAACAGATATAGTGTTCAGCCAATCCGCCACAGGCAGCCAGGGCTATAAAATTTGCAGCACGGGACCTCGCTGCCCTGCCAGGTTGCAGAGCAGAGCTGACGTAGTGCCCCAAAATCACCAAGCGCTTTGCCATGGCCAGCGCTTCAGACGATTCAAATTCATCCTGGGAAGACGAAGAAGTAACCGAGTTCCCTGACTGTGCGGTAAGTTGAATTGCGACAGAAATCGACTATTAGTAATCTGTGCTTGGATGTAGGTCCCAGGTGCCTCAATTGCAGTTTCAGGAACTCACTCAGCCGGTCCCCAGCAACCGGGCAAGCGTCGGAGACTCAACAGCCGATCTCCAGACTCTCGCCCACAACGTCATCCGAGGTGACTTCGGCCAGGTGCGGAGGCTGGCAACACGCCAGCTGGTCACCAGCGCTGATGCGGCTCGTCGAACCGTCCTCATGCTGGTGGCCGACGCTTCTGAGACTTCCATGCACACTGAAAAGTGTATCTTGTACTTATTTGAGCTGGGCGCGAACCCCAAGATGGCTGACGCAAACGGCGACACGGCTGCGCACCTGGCAGCCCAGCGGGATCACCTGCGGCTGCTGACGCTGCTGTCGTTCGATGCAAAGTGGCTGCGGAACGACAAAGGCGCAACTCCGCTGATGGAGGCAGCGCGGACTGGAAGCTGGAAATGCGCCAAGCACCTGCTGCACCTGCTCAGGCAGCCCAGGTTCAATGAGTCCGAGGAGCACGGAAACTCGAAGAGGTCGCGGCTGCTCGAAATGGAGGATCTCGAAGGCCGGACGGCGTTGGACCTGGCGAGGCTCAGCGGCCACTCAGAGCTGGCCGGCTACATCGAGCGGTGAGTGAGCAGCAGTTTGCTGCTGTGTCCATCTTTGGAGCATTCAGAGCATGCAGTCTCAGGCCAGCCAATCAGAGCCAGTCAGCTGAGCTTGTCTCTGTCCGACTGCTTGATGGAAGAGAGCTGTGATTGGCTGGCTGCCTCGAGATGGGGTGCCGGTTGATCTCAGTTAAGAATGGAAGCTGTTGGGCCTCGATGTGCAGTGAGAGAGTGTGGCTTGAGCTGCAGATTGAGAACTGGGAGGCTGTGTGTGAGTGCTTTGCAAGACATTGTGAGATGGAAGGAAACTCGTGCCGCAAAAAATGGGAAATGAGCTGCGTGTGTGAAGTTGTATGCGATCTCGTCAATGCTGACTTTTGCAGAGCTGCAGTAATCGATTTGAAAACTTCATGCGCATGCAGGGCTGAGTTCGACGTTGCGCTACTGGTTCGCCAATCGCTCCTATTTTTCAAAATCATAATCACAATTTTTATTGCAGCGAGATGCGGTTGGTTGTGGTCGCAAATGGCAGGATCTCCGGCCTTACCGACCAGGTAAGCGGCATCTGCAGTGCCGATTTGGCTGCAGCTGAGCAGCTGTGCTCAAATTTCTCGTTCGCCTTTGCAGGAGGAGGCGGATCGACAGGAACTGGAGCGGTTGGTGAAGGCGGGCGACTCGGCGGGGCTTCTGCGAGCGGCGACTCGCGGTAGTCCTGATTTGCCCAATAGTTGGGGTCAAACCGCGTTGATGTGGGCAGCTATGAAAAGCTCGTGCAGTGATGAGGCTCTGTGGGAGCAGCTGGTGCAGCTGGGTGACCCCACCTGTGCTGACATGTGGGCTGAAAGCTGCCTGCAACATGCAGCCAGGGCTGGAAATTGTGTCGCAGTCTCCGCTCTTCTGGCTGCCGGAGCCTTCGCCAATGCCAGGGAACGAGCCGAGCTCACACCTCTCATGTGGGCTGCCTTCTTGGCGCCCTCAGACACCGCCGCCGCGGTCGGTCGAGTTCTGCTGGACTCAGGCTCAAATTGGAGCATCAAGGACTGCTATGGCATGACTGCGCTGGATTTGGCCACACAGAAGGGAAAGAGCGAACTGGCTGAGCTGCTGCGTGGGTGAGCTTTCATGACAATGTTTCTCTGATCGATATTTATTATTGACGGGCATTCTATATGGTACATGTATATCTGATTAATTACTTTGCAGCCACTACACATCCAAGTGTTTTGTGCAGTTTTAAATTTCGAGTATTGCTCAGAAACATGCAAACTTGATTCTCTAAGCTAGATTGTTCGCGAATATTAATTTGAGTTTCTGCATGCACGCTTCAGGCTCAAAGACGAGAACTACTTCGATGAGCCTCCGTGAGTTCCTTCAGAGCAAACTCAGTTTGAACACATTCTCCTAAAATTCCGAAGCAAGTTCTTCCATAACTGAATTCACATCCCCTCAGACCCGAAGGCCCCCCGTTCCTGGAGTGCTGGGACGCCGTTCACCTCATCAGCCGTGGAGGCTTCAGTGAAGTCCACGAAGTTCGAACTGACACGGGCGTCAAGTGCGCTGCCAAGACTCTCAGACTACCTTTACAGCTCGGTGATGAGCTGCCCTCTGTGAGCACAGAGATTCTCAGAGCTATCGAGAGCGAGAGAAACCTGTGCCGACTGCGGCATCCCAACATCGTCAGGTTCTTGCACATCGCTCAGCCGGAGCCCGCCACAGTCGTTGTGTTCATGGAGCTGCTGGACGGCCGAAGCTTGGAGAGGTTTATCCACAACAAGCCGCTGGACGAGCTGACGATTCGAGACTTCAGCAAGCAGGTGAGCATTGTGCATCCTTGATGCTCCTGTTCCATGTTCCCATGAATGATGACTGCTCACTGACCGACCGCTCCCAGATCTGCCGCGCGCTGCTCTACCTGCACAGCCGGCAGCCGCCCGTGATCCACAGAGACATCAACTGCTCGAACATAATCGTTTGTGCTGACAACACGCGAATCAAGCTGATCGACTTCGGCCTGTCAATCAAGCTGGAGCAGTCAGTCAGCCACATCTTAGCCTCAACTCAGTCACCCAAAGGCACTCCGAACTTCATGGCGCCAGAGCTGCTCGGAGCGGGAGAGTCGGACAGCGTGCAGTGCAGCAGAGAGTCGGACATCTGGGCGTTCGGCTGCTCGGTCTTCCAGATGGCCTCTGGCGAAAGACCGTTTGCAAACGCCAGAAACTTCTTAGAAATGGCCCAGCTGATCGGCAGAAGCGGCGCCCCCGCCCTGCCCGACGGCCGATCCGCAGAGCTGAGGGATTTCTACAGCCGCTGCACCGCCAAGGAGCACAAGGAGAGAAACTCGGCACAGCAGCTGCTGGAGCACGAGTTCCTGACGGCTGGGAAGTGTAAGGAGGAGGACTTCGCGTCACGATTTTTAGTGAACGAAAATGAATGACAGAAACCTGTCAGAGTACATTTTAAGGCTGGCTCTCGCAGCTTGGCTTGTATCGATCGATCCATCTTTATGTTTGAATTGTTCCCACCGCTTATATTTAGCCTTTTCTCCTGTACATACTGTTCTTACGCGGGCAAACTTGCATGGTTGCAGGTCAAACAAATATTTTAATGGAAAGCGCTTTGGCGGCCTGGCTTGTACGCTTGTACAATAAGATGAAAAATGGTAGAGAGAAGGGAGTGTCATAAATTGTTTGGCTATACGCTGTGACGCAGCTCCTATTTTTAGACATATGCTCGTATTGACAGGGCTTGGTCGCTGCTGTTTTTGTTTTTTGTTACCTGCTGAGTCCCATAAGCATTCAAAAACGCATCATAAACATATGCAAGCGAGCCATTGCACAGAGGCCCCACCCTAAGAAGGTGAAGAAGCCCCTCCCTTGTACGAGCGTAGGCTCGTTATTTCTTCTTTAGTCTGTGATGAGACTCTAAAATAGGAAGAAACTGTCAAAATCTTTCATATAGTTACAAGCAGTTTAGTTTAAGATGGCCCTGAGCTTATTGTAAACATCAAGCATTTGCAGCAGAACCAGCTGTGTTGGCACCCGACTGACTGCATGGGTTCTTGCAGAGCTCTTCTGATCTTTATCTGGTAGCGCTAAAGCCTCTGATTTTTATTTATCTTGTCACCTGTGAATGCAAACTGTAAACAGCTAGTGCATGTATATCGGGCCAAGCTGCAGCGCCCGTCCATCGTCCTGCACCTTCGGAGACTTTACCTGGCGGGCCACGTGATCCAGGCCGAAGGCTACTGCCCCCAACCTGTTCAGGACGTCCTACTGCTCACCTTGCAGGGCCCATACAGTCGGGGTCAGGTCTGAACCCGTCGATACGTGTACCGCCTTCTATGCGACGCTGCAGCGCTACAGGCCCATCTGTGTCGGTTAGATGCAGATTGTACATGTACGCTCGTAGCCTTTCCAGGCAAAAAAGCAGACAATCGAAGATTTAATGAATAACAATTAGCAGTCCACAAGTAGCTTGCAATAGAATGGCGCAAAGTAAATTTCGCATTAGTCATGTAAAGCTCACAGACTCGCGCGCTGTATTTAGACTACTCAAAGCACAAGCGGCGTGCGCATGTATTTGATTTTTTAGTATCCATTTTTTAGCAAATACAGCAGCTTTCGGTTTATTAGAGAAGGCAGTTAATATAATTATCTATATAATAGCTTAATTAACTTTGTTATAACGAGATTAAACATAGCTTAAGAAAGAGAATTAAATAAAATTAATTGCTTTACAACGCAGTAGAGCTCCTAAATCTCACTTTGAGCTCCTAAATCTCACTTTGAGGTCCTAAATCTCACTTTGAGCTCCTAAATCTCACTTTGAGCTCCTAAATCTCACTTCCAGCTCCTAAATCTCACTTTGAGCTACTAAATCTCACTTTCAGCTCCTAAATCCCAATTTCAGCTCCTAAATCTAACTTTAAGGTCCTAAATCTCACTTTAAGGTCCTAAATCCCAATTTCAGCTCCTAAATCTCACTTTAAGGTCCTAAATCTCACTTTAAGGTCCTAAATCCCACTTTGAGCTCCTAAATCTCACTTTGAGCTCCTAAATCTCACTTTAAGGTCCTAAATCTCACTTTAAGGTCCTAAATCCCACTTTGAGCTCCTAAATCTCACTTTGAGCTCCTAAATCTCACTTTGAGCTCCTAAATCTCACTTTGAGCTCCTAAATCTCACTTTGAGGTCCTAAATCTCACTTTGAGGTCCTAAATCTCACTTTGAGGTCCTAAATCTCACTTTAAGGTCCTAAATCCCAATTTCAGCTCCTAAATCTCACTTTAAGGTCCTAAATCTCACTTTAAGGTCCTAAATCCCACTTTGAGCTCCTAAATCTCACTTTGAGCTCCTAAATCTCACTTTAAGGTCCTAAATCTCACTTTAAGGTCCTAAATCCCACTTTGAGCTCCTAAATCTCACTTTGAGCTCCTAAATCTCACTTTGAGCTCCTAAATCTCACTTTGAGCTCCTAAATCTCACTTTGAGGTCCTAAATCCCAATTTCAGGTCCTAAATCTTACTTTGAGCTCCTAAATCTCACTTTGAGCTCCTAAATCTCACTTTGAGCTCCTAAATCTCACTTTGAGGTCCTAAATCTCACTTTGAGCTCCTAAATCTCACTTTGAGCTCCTAAATCTCACTTTGAGGTCCTAAATCTCACTTTGAGGTCCTAAATCTCACTTTGAGGTCCTAAATCTCACTTTGAGGTCCTAAATCTCACTTTAAGCTCCTAAATCTCACCTTGAGCTCCTAAATCTCACTTTCAGCTCCTAAATCTCACTTTGAGCTACTAAATCTCACTTTCAGCTCCTAAATCCCAATTTCAGCTCCTAAATCCCAATTTCAGCTCCTAAATCTCACTTTAAGGTCCTAAATCTCACTTTAAGGTCCTAAATCCCAATTTCAGCTCCTAAATCTCACTTTAAGGTCCTAAATCTCACTTTAAGGTCCTAAATCCCACTTTGAGCTCCTAAATCTCACTTTGAGCTCCTAAATCTCACTTTAAGGTCCTAAATCCCAATTTCAGCTCCTAAATCTCACTTTGAGCTCCTAAATCTCACTTCCAGCTCCTAAATCTCACTTTGAGCTACTAAATCTCACTTTCAGCTCCTAAATCCCAATTTCAGCTCCTAAATCTCACTTTAAGCTCCTAAATCTCACTTTAAGGTCCTAAATCTCACTTTAAGGTCCTAAATCCCAATTTCAGCTCCTAAATCTCACTTTAAGGTCCTAAATCCCAATTTCAGCTCCTAAATCTCACTTTGAGCTCCTAAATCTCACTTTAAGGTCCTAAATCCCAATTTCAGCTCCTAAATCTCACTTTGAGCTCCTAAATCTCACTTTAAGGTCCTAAATCCCAATTTCAGCTCCTAAATCTCACTTTGAGCTCCTAAATCTCACTTTGAGCTCCTAAATCTCACTTTGAGCTCCTAAATCTCACTTTGAGCTCCTAAATCTCACTTTGAGCTCCTAAATCTCACTTTGAGCTCCTAAATCTCACTTTGAGCTCCTAAATCTCACTTTGAGCTCCTAAATCTCACTTTAAGCTCCTAAATCTCACTTTCAGCTCCTAAATCTCACTTTCAGCTTCTAAATCTCACTTTCAGCTCCTAAATCTCACTTTGAGCTCCTAAATCTCACTTTGAGCTCCTAAATCTCACTTTGAGCTCCTAAATCTCACTTTGAGCTCCTAAATCTCACTTTGAGCTACTAAATCTCACTTTCAGCTCCTAAATCCCAATTTCAGCTCCTAAATCTCACTTTGAGCTCCTAAATCTCACTTTAAGGTCCTAAATCCCAATTTTAGCTCCTAAATCTCACTTTAAGGTCCTAAATCTCACTTTAAGGTCCTAAATCCCACTTTGAGCTCCTAAATCTCACTTTCAGCTCCTAAATCTCACTTTAAGGTCCTAAATCCCAATTTCAGCTCCTAAATCTCACTTTGAGCTCCTAAATCTCACTTTCAGCTTCTAAATCTCACTTCCAGCTCCTAAATCTCACTTTAAGGTCCTAAATCTCACTTCCAGCTCCTAAATCTCACTTCCAGCTCCTAAATCTCACTTTGAGCTCCTTAATCTCACTTTGAGCTCCTAAATCTCACTTTGAGCTCCTAAATCTCACTTAAAGGTCCTGAATCTCACTTCCAGCTCCTAAATCTCACTTTCAGCTCCTAAATCTCACTTTAGGGTTCTAAATCTCACTTTAAGGTCCTAAATCTCACTTTGAGCTGCTAAATCTCACTTTCAGTTCCTAAATCTCACTTTCAGCTCCTAAATCTCACTTTAAGGTCCTAAATCTCACTTCCAGCTCCTAAATCTCACTTTAAGGTCCTAAATCTCACTTCCAGCTCCTAAATCTCACTTTGAGCTCCCTAATCTCACTTTCAGCTCCTAAATCTCACTTTGAGCTCCTAAATCTCACTTTGAGGTCCTTTCTTGATTTCACCTGCCCTAATGACCAGATGTGCAACCGACAGCTCAGCCGCAGCTATAGCGCGGCGCTGCTCAGTCCATTGCACTGGGGGGTCACCACACACCCTCAATTACCCCAGCTAATTCTGGCACCCATTTTACAGCTGGGTGAACTGAAGCAATGCAGAGTTAAGTGTCTCTTGCTCAAGGACACAAATTGTTCCGAGTGGATCGAGAATCGAACCCCTGGCCTTTCAGTCGTTAGTCCAACGCTCTGACCGCTAGGCTACAAACCTTTGAGAAACTGAATCTAACTTGTCAAATCAGGATTTCATTCTCCTGATCCAGATGCCACCTCTAGCCTTGAATCGGAAATATCTGGAACAATATGCACAAGCAGACAACAAGCAGTTGATAATGAACAAAAAGCAAAGCACACGCAGGGTCTTTGTAAACACATAGCTATCAGATCAGATATATCGCGGTTAGGTCTACACAGAAACTCAGGTGACAGACATACAGCTATCTATAGCTTCGAAAGGCATCAAAGAAAGAGCTGTTAGGATGGATAATCCATTAATGGCATAATCCGTCATTGGAATTTTTAACACAAATAAATAATCCTTGAAGTTCTTTAATTCATTGACTTTAAATTATTTGCCCTCCAGGTAAAGCCTAAAACGAAAACTAAACCAGGAAAAATTCCGAATAAAAGCGAACAGAGCCAATCAACGCTAAATTTGGTCGAAATTTGCTTTAATAGTCGAATTTCAACTTCCTGGGCGTCATAAACTGTTTGACAACTTCATCAGTGACAGCTTTGCGCTTCTCTTGATGGCTCTTAAGGAATGCCTGCAGCAGCTCGATCAGCTCCTTCTTCAGGTAGCCAGTGAGTAAATCGCCGCTGCTGTAGTCCTGCGGGTTGGAATTCATTGGCAAAGGGTGGCCGGTTCATAGAGATGAGAATAGATGGCGATTCTTAGATATGAGAATAGATGGCGATTCTTAGATATGAGAATAGATGGCGATTCTTAGAAATAAGAATAGATGGCGATTCTTAGAAATGAGAATAGATGGCGATTCTTAGAAATGAGAATAGATGGCGATTCTTAGATATGAGAATAGATGGCGATTCTTAGATATGAGAATAGATGGCGATTCTTAGAAATGAGAATAGATGGCGGTTTTTAGAAATGAGAATAGATGGCGGTTCCTAGAAATGAATAGATGGCAATTCTTAGAAATGAGAACAGATGGCGATTCTTAGAAATGAGAATAGATGGCGATTCTTAGAAATAAGAATAGATGGCGATTCTTAGAAATGAGAATAGATGGCGATTCTTAGAAATGAGAATAGATGGCGATTCTTAGACATGAGAATAGATGGCGATTCTTAGATATGAGAATAAATGGCGATTCTTAGAAACGAGAATAAATGGCGATTCTTAGAAATGAGAATAGATGGCGATTCTTAGAAATGAGAATAGATGGCGATTCTTAGACATGAGAATAGATGGCGGTTTTTAGAAATGAGAATAGATGGCAATTCTTAGAAATGAGAATAGATGGCGGTTTTTAGAAATGAGAATAGATGGCGATTCTTAGAAATTAGAATAGATGGCGATTCTTAGAATAGACGGCGATTCTTAGAAATGAGAAAAGACGCGATTCTTGGAAATAATAATAGATATAGCGATTCTAAGAAAGGTGAATAGATGGCGATTCTTAGAAATAATAATAGATATAGCGATTCTTAGAAACGAGAATAGATGGCGATTCTTAGAAATGAGAATAGATGGCGATTCTTAGAAATGAGAATGGACGGATGTTTCGTAAGAAACTAGACTATTCTCCGAAACTAGAGCACTGAATGATTCCTAAAATAAACTCTCCAAGAAAACGAGACTCTTAGGAATCGGCCGAACAAAAAACCCACCTGTCGAATCTTTTCCAATCGCTGGTCATCGTCCAGAAAGAATCGCAGGTACTGATAGCTCACGTCAATGTCGCAGTTGCCGCCATTCTTCTTATGCTCCTCGACTGTGGCGCCGCCGCCGCTAAAAGCGTATTTGTTAATCTTGTCCTTCACAGCCTTCGGCGTGTCGGTCAGGAAGACCGACGAGTTCGCATCCGAAGCGGACATTTTAGTCTGGCAGCCCTGCAGCGCAGGGAAGAAGGTGCTGTGCAGCAGCGCCGGCTTCGGGCAGCCGATTCTCGGAGCCACGTCCCGGGTCATGCGGAAGTAGGGATCCTGGTCGATGGCGCACGGGATCAGGCAGGGGATGTCCGATCGGGAGTTGAAAATCCGGGGGAAACTCGATGAGAACGATGGAGCAGCCTGGATAGCCGGGAAGGAGATCTTGCCGATGCAGTCGCTCTCGGTGAAGCCGAAGATGCCTTTGGCCTGGTTGAAGGTCACCGCCTTCTGCACCCGGCACATGTTGCGGTAGAACTCCGGGGACGAGCCGATGTAGTCCAGGTCGGAGAAGATGAACGTGCGCTCGGGGTCGAAGCCGAGGGCGATTATGTCTCTGGAAGGTGGCGGATTGGGGGATGCATGCGCTTAGGTGCTACTGTGAGTAGCGCAACAAACTTGATAGCAAATTGTTTTTTTTATTCTACATTCTTGGGGAAGGCGATTCTGAGGATCATAGTGGGCGATTCTGAGGATCATAGTGGGCGATTCTGAGGATAACAGAGGGCGATTCTGAGGATAATAGAGGGTGATTCTGAGGATAACAGAGGGCGATTCTGAGGATAATAGAGGGTGATTCTGAGGATAACAGAGGGCGATTCTGAGGATAATAGAGGGTGATTCTGAGGATAACAGAGGGCGATTCTGAGGATAATAGAGGGTGATTCTGAGGATAACAGAGGGCGATTCTGAGGATAACAGAGGGCGATTCTGAGGATAATCGAGGGCGATTCTGAAGATAATAGATGGCGATTCTGGGGATCATAGAGGGCGATTCTGAGGATAATAGAGGGTGATTCTGAGGATAACAGAGGGCGATTCTGAGGATAATAGAGGGTGATTCTGAGGATAACAGAGGGCGATTCTGAGGATAATAGAGGGTGATTCTGAGGATAACAGAGGGCGATTCTGAGGATAACAGAGGGCGATTCTGAAGATAATAGAGGGTGATTCTGAGGATAACAGAGGGCGATTCTGAGGATAACAGAGGGCGATTCTGAGGATAATCGAGGGCGATTCTGAAGATAATAGATGGCGATTCTGGGGATCATAGAGGGCGATTCTGAGGATAACAGAGGGCGATTCTGAGGATCATAGAGGGCGATTCTGAGGATAACAGAGGGCGATTCTGAGGATAACAGAGGGCGATTCTGAGGATAATAGAGGGCGATTCAGAGGATAATAGAGGGCGATTCTAAGGATAATAGAGGGCGATTCTGAGGATAATAGAGGGCGATTCTGAGGATAATAGAGGGCGATTCTGAGGATCATAGAGGGCGATTCTGAGAATCATAGAGGGCGATTCTGAGGATCATAGTGGGCGATTCTGAGGATAACAGAGGGCGATTCTGAGGATAATAGAGGGCGATTCTGAAGATAATAGATGGCGATTCTGGGGATCATAGAGGGCGATTCTGAGGATAACAGAGGGCGATTCTGAGGATCATAGAGGGCGATTCTGAGGATAATAGACGGCGATTTTGAGGATAATAGAGGGCGATTCTGAGGATAATAGAGGGCGATTCTGAGGATAATAGAGGGCGATTCTGAGGATAATAGAGGGCGATTCTGAGGATAATAGAGGGCGATTCTGAGGATAATAGAGGGCGATTCTGAAGATAATAGAGGGCGATTCTGAGGATAATAGAGGGCGATTCTGAGGATAATAGAGGGCGATTCTAAGGATAATAGAGGGCGATTCTAAGGATAACAGAGGGCGATTCTAAGGATAATAGAAGGCGATTCTAAGGATAACAGAGGGTGATTCTAAGGATAACAGAGGGCGATTCTAAGGATAACAGAGGGCGATTCTAAGGATAACAGAGGGCGGTTCTAAGGATCATAGAGGGCGATTCTGAAGATAATAGAGAAGATTCTGAGAATAATAGAGGGCGATTCTGAGGATAATCGCACGCGAAGGTGCACGCGAAGGCGTATTCAGCATGCCAGTGAAGTATGAGACAGACTAGGCCCATGGGCTAAGGTCTGCGATGCTTCACGCCTGCCCCTATCTTCAGCAGGTCAAGGCTGGTGGGAGGTCTGCACCCTCTATTTGCCTCTGGCAGCCGCAGACCCCCCCACGCTGTCTCGCAAGTCGACCCAGGGTACTCGTCCCCGCGTGTGTTCAAGGCAGTCCCTAGGGCTGCTGGACAGACTGGGCTCCGGCGCTGGCGACCCTATCCAGTGGCTTCGGCCGAATTTGGGTATGCGGGTCTGGCTCGCCAACCTGCAGGCCGTGGTACTGCTCAACGTACTCTCTAATGCCTAAGGTGTTGACCGTGCCGATGGGCTGGAAGGCCGGGGAGTAGTCCGGTCGCAAGCGGTCCCCTCCTGGTGTCGGGCCAGCCTTGAGGGTGCTATTGGCCTACTGCCCGGTCAGGTGGAGCGGCCGGGTGGGTACCGCGCCCCTTTGAGGGTAGCCCACCAACCTTCTATCATGGCCTTCGAGCCGACTATGGATAAACAAGCTATTTCTAGGGACGGGGACCCTTCTAAACCCCAACCTCAGTCCGAAGGACCGGCCGGCCCTGCTGGCAGATCCCAACCGACTGATTCAACTGTGGCAAAGGAAGGACCGGCTGGCTCTGCTGGCAGATTCGACCAGAGCTACCAAACTCAAAATACCCAAAGACCTGCCAGCTCCGCTGGTGGATCTAAGGGAACCGCGAGCTCTGAGCCTAAAGGACCGGCCAAATCTGGCAGATCCGACGAAGCTCAGCGGGCTCGGCTTGAGCGCAAACGCGCTAAACAACGCGCCAAAAGGCAGGCCAAGAAGGGAGCTGCGGGGGCCAAAGCGGCGGCGTCCACCATGGATGCTGAAGCGACTGGCGTCCCAAGGCAACCAGACGGGCCGGCCGGTGGAAGCTCCGGTAGTTCAGCGGCGGCGCTCCCTGGAGATGCTGCTGCGGCTGCTGAGGCCGAAACCACGGCGCAACAAATGGCCACTGCCAACAAGGAGGTTCCTTCGGGAGCTACCTTTGCGGCGAAGGCCAAGGCCAAACTCCCGGGAGTGATCATCCAAGGTCGCGACCAGGACTGGACCACTGATCAGCTTCAAAAAGTGTGGAGTGCTGTTGACTCCTATCTGATTGAGCTGACTGTCGAGGAGGGAATCTCCATCGGCATTGAGCGGATGGTGCTGCGAAGCACATTCGTTCTTATTGCTCCTAGCAGCGAGGAGAACGCTCGGCAGCTGCTCCAGTGGCTACCGACGGTCTCCTTGGATGCTGACCTTGGCGGAGCTCTTTTTCTTCGCGAGGGCCAGCGTCCAAAGACGATACCCTATGTGGTTTTCGTCCCTGCTAAGAGCACCGCAGCTGGACCAGACGTTATTCGCCGGGTCCTACTGCGTCTGAACCCCGACCTCCCTGCTAGTGGACTGGTGTATCACCGCAAAGTCCGCAGGGGGGAGACGGGCAACTCAATTGTCCTCGGCCTTTCCAGCACTTGGGCGAGTCGGTACCCTAATGGATCCTCTTTCCAGCTGGGTGCCCTCAAGCTCAAGATGCGCCGAGGAAAGTCTGCCAAAGGGAAGGCTACTGCCAACCCCGGCATCTCCGGCAAGAGCGGGGCGCAGTCTAAGGCCCAAGGAAAGGCGCAAGCCGATCCCAAAGCCAAAGCTGCGTCTCGCCCCTCTGCTAGCAGCAGTTCGGCGACCGTGGTAACGGCTCCGGCCAAGCCCCGGGAACCAAACCTGCCAGTCGGAGAAGGAGTTGAGGACGAGGCCGGGTCTTCGGAATCCGAGCTCTCCTCGGCCACCCTGGTGGGGTCTGAAGGTAAAGATGCAGGTGAGGAAGCTTCCTCCATCCTGTCATCGGAGCCTGAGGACTCTGCTGGGGGGGCCGGTGGGGGTGAGGAGGCCATGGACGTCGACCAACTCCCATCTCCCAGTCAAGCCCCAGCGGCCTGGGACGAGGACGATCTGTTGTCCAAGTCTCCTTGATGGCCCTGGGCTCTAGCCAGACACTGCATTTAATACAGTATGACTAAGCTCCACGCTGCCAAAGGAGCGACATTCTGTCTGCAAATTAATTTACAGCATTGCGTATCTGCGTCAGTAAATCTGATGAAGAACACTGGTAAGAACATCATTTTCCATTCGGACAGCCAAGCTGCCTTGCACGCCATCAGTGGCTGCAGCACCAACTCTGCTACAGTCCTCGACTGTATCAAACTCCTCAACATGTTGGGTTCCGCCAACAAAATTACCCTTAAGTGGGTTCCGGGGCATGTGGGGATCCGAGGAAATGAGTTGGCTGACACCCTTGCAAAAGTTGGTGCCTCCGGCTCCTCTCTCGGCCCCGAACCTCTTGTCCCGATTCCTGGCTGTGTCATCGACTCGCGCATCAAAGCGTGGATCAGGACTCAGCACCGCTCGACTTGGGCGAACCGCACGAACTGCAGGCAATCCAGAGACGCTGTCCCTCAGCCCTCTCACCAGCTCCGGAAGCTCCTCTTGCGCCTCTCGCGCAGAGACATCCGGGCTGCCACCATGACCCTCTCTGGTCACGGCTGCTTCTCCAGGCACCAGTACCTGCAGGGCAACGCCACCAACGCCACCTGTAGCTTCTGCAACTCAGGTGACGAAACCGCTGAGCATTTCGTCAGCATCTGTCCCGCCTTCACGCGGGCCAGACTCACTTACCTCGGGCCACACACATCTATTACTCAAGCGTGCAAACCCGAAAACTTTAATCAGCTCATGCGCTACCTTCGGGCCACCCGCAGGGCTGAACTCTCCTTTCCAGAGAGCACCATAGCTGCTGGCGACACTGGGGGACCTCCCTGGGCGGCGCCAACCCTCCGTCCATAGCGACGCGTCGGCCGTTCAGGGACTAGCGGAATGGGCGCCCGCGCCTTCCCGCTGTGTCCCCTTCGGGACAGCCCTGCAGCTAAGTCAAGAAGTAAGTCAAGGATAATCGAGGGCGATTCTGAAGATAATAGATGGCGATTCTGGGGATCATAGAGGGCGATTCTGAGGATAACAGAGGGCGATTCTGAGGATCATAGAGGGCGATTCTGAGGATAACAGAGGGCGATTCTGAGGATAACAGAGGGCGATTCTGAGGATAATAGAGGGCGATTCAGAGGATAATAGAGGGCGATTCTGAGGATAATAGAAGGCGATTCTGAGGATAACAGAGGGCGATTCTAAGGATAATAGAGGGCGATTCTGAGGATAATAGAGGGCGATTCTGAGGATAATAGAGGGCGATTCTGAGGATCATAGAGGGCGATTCTGAGAATCATAGAGGGCGATTCTGAGGATCATAGTGGGCGATTCTGAGGATAACAGAGGGCGATTCTGAGGATAATAGAGGGCGATTGTGAGGATAATTGAGGGCGATTCTGAAGATAATAGAGGGCGATTCTGAAGATAATAGAGGGCGATTCTGAAGATAATAGAGGGCGATTCTGGGGATCATAGAGGGCGATTCTGAGGATAACAGAGGGCGATTCTGAGGATAATAGAGGGCGATTCTGAGGATAATAGAGGGCGATTCTGAGGATAATAGAGGGCGATTCTGAGGATAATAGAGGGCGATTCTGAGGATAATAGAGGGCGATTCTGAAGATAATAGAGGGCGATTCTAAGGATTGTAGAGGGAGATTCTAATGATGTCTCAGCTAAAGCTTTTTATAAAGCTTTTATAACTGATACGATTTATATGCTACTAAAAGTAGCACAAAAGGCAATATCGCTCCCCACCGCGCTCTCACTTAGCATTCTCGGTAGTGTAACTCCTGGCCGTCTCCAAGCTGATATCTTTCCACAGGAATTTCTCATCGTCAGTCATCTGGATCACCAGCGGCACGTTGAAGGCCTCCTGCAGCCATTTGGTGAACAGGAAGGGAATCACGTGGCCCATGTGCATCGCCTCGGACGAGGGACCCCGTCCGGTATAGAGAAAGAAGGGCTTGCCCTGACTGTGCAGCGCGAGGATCTGGTCCATGTCCCGGTGGGAGAACACGATTCCGCGGCGAAGAAGGAAGTGCGGAGGCTGGCCGAGGGCGGTCTCGAACTTGCTGAGCAGCGCTGAGTCAATGGGACTGCTGCCGAATCGCTCTGGCATCAAGGTGGGAATTCGGAACAAAATATTTGAGCAATAATCCCCGTGTTTCCTGGAAATCTGGAATTTGACACCTTTGATAACCCAAGCTATAATCCTGTGTTTCTTGGAATTTGACAGCACTGATAACCCAAGCGATAATCCCCGTGTTTCCTGGAATTTGACAGCACTGATAACCCAAGCTATAATCCTGTGTTTCTTGGAATTTGACAGCACTGATAATCCAAGCAATAATCCCCGTGTTTCCTGGAATTTGACAGCACTGATAACCCAAGCAATAATCCCCGTGTTTCCTGGAATTTGACAGCACTGATAATCCAAGCAATAATCCCAGTGTTTCTTGGAATTTGACAGCACTGATAATCTAAGCAATAATCCCAGTGTTTCCTGGAATTTGACAGCACTGATAACCCAAGCAATAATCCCCGTGTTTCCTGGAATTTGACAGCACTGATAATCCAAGCAATAATCCCCGTGTTTCTTGGAATTTGACAGCACTGATAATCTAAGCAATAATCCCGTGTCTCCTAAAAATTTGGAATTTGACACCTTTGATAACTGAAGCAATAGTCGTAATCCTAGTGTTTCATAGAAATCTGGAATTTGACAACCTTGATAACCCAAGCAATAATCCCCGTGTTTTCTAGACTTTTTATCTCTGAAAATGAGTATCATATCGTCTATAAGTTGGCTCTATTAAATTTTAGAGGAGAAGACAATTAGCATCCACTGCAGTGCACTCACTTATAAGTTTGTCATAGTCCACACCAGTAGCAGATGAGGCGTGCACCTCCCATGGGTTAACCTCATCCTCAGTTGGCACTGTGCCATCATCACCAGTTAGATTCAAATTAGCCATGCCTGTTGTGTTTGACATCTGCAACTAAAAAATACAGCAAGTAAATGAATTCAACTACTCATATTAACATAGTTGTAAAAGTGGTTTCTAATTAGGTTCTTTATTGATTTTTCAAAACAATTAAATAGAAAGTTCAAGATAATCATTTTTATGCTATAGCCTAAAAGTCTAATATAATTATTTAACTAATACTAGGCCTAATAGCTATCTATACATATTATAGTAAATCAGTGGTGTAGCTAATATTTTAAAAAGGAGGGGATAGCTTTTAGGGACAAAATTATAGACTAATAAAATAGTTATTTATTTTTTTTGCTTGAAATATTACCTTTAGAAAGTACCAAAATAATGTTTTTAGGCTAAAAACTTTACTTTATTAAAATCAAAATAAAGCCAGTAGACATCTATCTTGACTAGGCCAGGGCATTTTAGGAACTAGGAATTTGTAGAAATATTGTTTAAAACATTTTATTAGTAATTTACAAGTGAAATAGATCAATTTTTGGCAATTTTGTTAAGTCTAAGCCACTTTATTTTGTTTTTTTCCAAAAAAACCTAATTTTTATTTCTTATAAATCATCAAATGGGGGGATATATCCCTGTATTCCCCTTCCCTTAGCTATACTATTATAGCTACATTACTATTATCTCTTGTTATTTTTATTAGGCCCAAGACCAAGGCTAGCTAAGTTATATCTTTCAGTTTCCAAGGCTCCAAAGTCCAAAGCAAGATTTATTTAAATATTAAAATTAACTAATTTTATTTAAATTAGGATAAAAGAATATTTCTAAATCTAAGCCCTTAACCTTACTTAAAAAAAACATTCATATTAGGCCTAGTAGAAAAATATAGGCCTCTTTTTAGATTCATAAAAAGCTAGACCTAATGCCAATAGGTACAAAAAGATTTCATAATAGAGGTCAAACAGGATTCCAATCCCAATCCTGAAATCTCGGGATCCTGAGGAGAATTGGATTTCCACGGGACTAGAATCCCAACCCTAAAAAAATACAAGAATCGGGAATAGGTCTTTTGATTAAAAATTTATAGAATTAGTGATTGCTTGAATATATTTTGTTTTACCTTGTATTCATATCATCCATTACATTATTACTTTGTTGGTTATAAAACTTTGCATCAATTTTGTTTTATTTGTGCAGGGCAATCTATATTTCTACAAGTAACAATGTTTTCAAATTCATGCCTAAAACTAAGCAAATGATTTGTTATATTGTACGATTTTCTCATAATATTTTACAAATACAAGTTTTGTTTTAATTTACAAGTAAAAATAGTAGAAATAGAAGCAAATTTTGGCAGAGGAAAAGACAATCTCGCGCATTGCAGTTCACTAACAAAACAGTTAATAGCAAAGAATAAGAGTTCCAAAAATATAATTGAAGGTGTTTTCCTGTGTTAATTTTTTTTGAAAGTAAGAGTAAAGTAGACTGAAGCAAATACAGTACATACTACTAAGAAGCAGCAGTATTAAGTAGTAAGAGAATACAAAGTAGATCTGAATCGACATATGTTAAGAATAACTGGAGGCTTGGAGGACTTGGAAAGCCCTATTGGAATAAGTGGTATTTTCGCGGACGGCGTCCGGCGCACTTTTTCTTTTTCCTCATAGTCATGGCGCATGGCGCGCTATGCGCGCCATGCGCCATGACGCACAGCAGCTCACAGGTAAGATGCAAGGAGGACATCACGCGCTACATACAGCGCTGCTGAACAAGGATGAGAAGCATGCACAGGAGAAAGTCAGCAGCACGGTGGAAATTCAGCAAACTGTAAGTAAAACTTGTTTTTCTAATTTCTATAACTTTGATAATATTGCTATGGGCTATAGTATAGCATATCTCCTATCATATGTATTGATTGCTGTGTCATCTAGAATATGCATGCAAGTTAATCGTAAAATTGGAAATTGTAGTTGAAAGATCGCAGCAGAAATGTTCTTTATTGCCTCATAAACATTATAACATAGTGCCAAATGCTAATTGCTCTTAATGTTCTCTTATAACGCAGTTGCAAGAAATAAAAAAGTAAACTAAATTCTATTAAAAGTCTCAACAAATTTTCTGCTTTGTTTAATTATCTTTTTGATTGGTTGCGCGTACATTTATTTATGCTGACATTTAAATGTGAAAATATTCTTCGAAACACCATGCTAAATAGTTATCAGATTTGATAACCCGACCCGAGCCAAAGTGCTACAACTACTACTGAAAAAGTGTGTGGATAAGGCAAAGACAATTTTGTTTGTTCGTGAACTCTGTGTTGTTCATCACGGAGTTTCTTCATTTTGTATTAACCGATTAGCCAAATTGAAGTAAAGGGTTTCAGTGTTCGTAATTATTTTAAGTACTCACTGATGCAATTGCCACACTATTTACATTATTTATTTTTCTTTGAATAGACCAACAATGTAACTTTGTAAGTCAAAAGACGAGTAGACTAAGAATTAAGAAATAGATACAACTACAACAGAAGGGGGCAGAAGTACAGTACAGAACAGAGTGCAGTAAAACACAAGTGCGGTAAAACACACAACTTTCTCTCAATCTCTTTAAATCTCTCAAAAACGAGTGATGCATCATCAGAATGAACATGATAGAGACTGGAGTCATGCACAATATCACCTAAACCTAGAGTGCTATGGCACCCTAGGATTTGAAGATTTGAATGACACATCGTCCATACCACCTTAGGATTTGAAGATTGTCATGACGCACCGTCCAGGCCACTTTATGATTGCCATGGCGCACTAGATGCACTGTCCACAGTGTCTGAAAACTTATTCCAATAGGGTTGGAAAGTATATGCAATACATATACCAGTAAGCCAATATAGGCCCCCTACCACTCAGGCCAAATTACTAATAGAAACACTACCAGAATAACAGAAGAATGATACTCATGAGGGCCAAATAGTATTATAAGAATAATTCATAGACCAAGTACTTAGACTTATATTTAGATAAATATTCAGATCAAATACTAAGACATATTCTAAGAAACAATATTATTAGACTTATTATAAGGTTAATAAACTCATAATTTATTAATAGAATAGTCTTGGTGGCAGCTACCAACATTAGAAACTTAATAGACCTGCAGAAGTAAGCCTTTGACAACATTAATAGCAGAAAAAGAACTTTAAGAATAATAAAAGAGCCCTACAACATATTTTAATTTTTGATCTTGACATTTTTGCTCAATTTTGTTTAACTTTATATAGACCTACAAGCTACAATATATTAAAAGTATTGATCCCAATTCCCGAATCCCAATCCTAATCCCAATCCTAAGAAAAAAAATTATTCCCAATCCAAATCTTGCCCAAAGATTTCAATCCTGTCTAACCTTTATTTCATAATATATATTAAATATAGTCATAGGTAGGCCTAACCCTACTAGCTCCTACTAATAGGCCTAATATAAAATTTATGTTAGGCCTAGTGCAATCATGTAGCTTTGCCTTTGTGTAGCTATGGTAGGGTTTCTAGTTCATTTGTCTGCCAACAGTTCATCTACTGAGTAGACGAAACACCCTTTCCTTCTAAAACTGTTTGTCTGCTGGGAAATGGGTGGGGATAAAGAGTAGGGGTAGGGAGCTAGGGAGCTGAGGGACTGGGGGAGCTGCCTTTGTCTATTAACATTGTTATAAAGCGCTGCATATAGCCTAGTCTTTTATAATTTTAACAAACTGCTAGAAGGAAGGAAAGTAGAAGGAAGGAAGTAGTAGAAGGAAATTGCTAAAAATTTGAAAAAGATAAAATATCGGCAAATAGGCCTAGTTATTCAAAATTATTCAAATTGACAAAATTTCCAGTAGGCACTATAATCCACACATGACATATTTTGAAGATATTCATTTTGAAGAGATCAACCATCCGTACAGCAGTTTAACAATGTTAATGAATAAAGAAGTTGCGGGTTGGGCAGCTTCCCACCCCAGAAAGAGAAAACTTTTCGTTTGCTCAGCAGACAAACTGTCAGTAGACAAAATGATTGGCACCCCTATGGTAGGTATAGACTAGCCTTAACCTAGACTAATGAAAGGCACACCTTAGCTTATAAACTGATTTAAAAAAATTATTGTGATTAAACTAAACCTTAGGCCTAGGCCATAGTCAGGAAGGTGGCAGAGTGTGCGCCGGAACAAATTTTGGCCTCTCCCAAAATTGTGCGCCGTGCGCCGACACAAAAACCCTCGTGTGCGCCGTTGTGCGCCCGCCACTACCTGCCTTGCGACAATAAAAGACCTTTTTTTACAACATAGCAACAATTTTTGTGCGCCAATATACGGGACGGTTACGGGCTATCTATATTATATTATGAGAAATTGAGATCTGAAAATAGAAATAGAAATTCGAAAATAGAAATTTAAAAAATTTTTAATTTAATTTCTAATTTTTAAAACAAAACAAACATAAAAAGTAAGCAAATGGCAAAAACAAAGGTAAAAAGGAAAAGGAAAATATTTTATTTTATTTTTTTTTTGGTAGAATGCAGTGTTACATTAGATAGAACAGTGAATAGTGTACTGTAACAAGTAACGACTTACATCGTTACATGGGATCGCCACAAGGGTAACGCTGCATGTGGCGCGGCGCCCGCCCCGCCGCGCCGCCATGCGCCGGTGTCCTCTGGTGTGCGCCGTTGTGCGCCGCTGTGCGCCAGTGCGCCGCTGTGCGCTGTTGTGGCGCGCCGCTGTGCGCCGTTGTGCGCCGTTGTGTGCCCAAAAAGGGCTTGTGTGCGCCGGAATTTTCCGACCAAACTGCCACCTTCCTGACTATGGGGCCTAGGCTTAGCCTTAGAGTTAGACCTAATTTGATCTATAAATATAATTTTTATATGCTTAGGCCCATTTCATTCTATTTTCATATGATTAAGGACTAATAATAATAAGCAATAAGCAATAATTAAGCAATTAGTAGTTAATCAATTAGCTAATTACTTAACCATTTCAGAAAATTATTAAAAAGTTAGGGTATGATATCCCTTAAGAGTTGCAAGGTAATTTACTGTTGAAAAACAAAATGGACATCACTAAAGGGATTTTTCTTGTCACCAAAATGACTTGCTTGTCACTAAAACGTCTTGTCACCGAAATGACTGTAATCCCTAAAAATAGGCCTAATAGGCTTAATATATTATAATATTACACCTTTTCACCTCTAATTTTGACCAAAGTCCAGTTCTAAAAAAAACTAGCAGAAATTCAATTCAGACAATTCAGACTGGGGCAACGCTTACAGAAAATCAATAGAAACAAACCCCAGTTCAAAGCATTCTGCCACCGAAGCAAGGTTTAGCCATAGACAAAATTGTCCCCCAGTCTGAATTGTCTGAACTGGCACGCAATGCAACCGACTTTAAATTTTAACTCTAGATGCAATAAAGATAAACAAATTTTCATTGCCAACAAAGGCAAGGCTAAATGTCTAGCATTTAATTAACCAAATGATAAAAACTATTGCTTTTTAAATTACATTTATTTTTTAGCTAAATTTATGCATTTATCTCATTCCTATTGTTCTTTTGTTTAAAATAAAGAATGAATGATCCACCCGTTTTCCGACTCCAACTCCATCTCTACTAGAACTAGAACTACTCAAGGACTACTAGACTACATATTCATGCGGTCCTTGAAACTATTAAAGTAGAAGGACGCTGTTGTAGTAGCTGCTAGCTAGAGCTAGCGTTGTTGCATTTATTGCATGTCTTGCCGTAAGCCGGGCATTTGCCAGCTGGGTGAGATCTGCCACAAAACTTGCAGTCGCCTATGTGCCGTTCATCGGACATGGTCATGCTACCGCCTCGATGCTGCCGAGCTCCCTTCCCTGCGAAGTTGATGGAGTGTCCTTCTTGGGTAGGCTCTGTGTCAGCGTTTCGAAGATCGCTGCTGTCTACGAACTTCGACACTTGTTCGATAGTCCTGGCTATATCCACGATTTCGGTGATCTTCAAGTCTCGTTTGCATGGCTCCCAGAATGCGTCGTTGATCTTCTGGGTTCTGCAGGCCAGAGATGAGCATCAGACGTACCGACTTTACGTCCGAAATTGAGTCAGACAGACTCCTTCAACGAATAGTTCGCCGCATTCGGTCGGGTGACTGGCGAGACTGCACACAAGCAGAGGCAGCCTTAAAGAAAGTCGCGGAATGCCTGACCCTAGAGAATGGCCTGATCTACATGCGCCGCCGAGCATTCATGCATTCCACCAAGGTTCAGACGAGAGGCCTTCGACGCAGTGCACGACACTCATACGGGTTCCAACGCAGCGCACAAGTTGCTTGCACAGACCTGTTGGTGGCCCGGTATGCAGAGGGACGTGGAGCAATTCGTTCATCAATGCCAGGCATGCACTCAGTTAAGACCTCGTCTACAAAAAACTCGGGACACTTGGCCACCTGCCACCGCTCCATTTCAAAGAGTGCACATGGACTGGGCTTTTGTACCAGCCGTCGGCAACATTCTCATCGTGGTTGATGCATACTCGGGCTGGATAGAAGCTTTCCCCGCAAAGGACAGATCAGCAGACAGCGTCATCAACTCGCTGCGAACGGTTTTTACTCGCTTTGGCGTTCCGGAGCTGGTTGTTTCGGACAACGCAGCGGAGTTCACCTCAGCTCCACTATTGGCCTGGTTGGAAAAGAACGGTGCTCGTAAGATGGAGAGCCCTCCATATTCCCCTCAATCTAATGGTGCAGCTGAGCGAGCCGTTCAGACTATCAAGAAGGCCTTGCAGGCATGGACACAGCGTCTAACACATGGCAGCTTAATCGCTTTTTTGCAGAAGGCTCTGCTGCATCATCGCAATTCTTCAAATTCACGCGGACGAACGCCTGCCGAGCTCGTGCTAGGACGGCGACTTCGGGTTCCGGTGGTCTCCACCTTCCAGCAGGGCGACCCGGTGCAGTTCAAGGCCAACGGCGACACCACCAGCTCTCGAGCTGAGTTCCTGATGTCGCAAGGGCACAACACCTCTAGGCTACTGACGGGCGCCAAACTACACCTGGCTTCAAACAATCAATTCGGCCCGCTGGCTCCTGCCTCTGAAGTCGATGAGGAAGAAGAGGAAGTTCACCAACAACCACAAACTAATATGCCTGAGATTCCCCCAGAGATCGCTCCGACAAGAAGAAGCACTAGGGTGAGGAATCCCCCAAATCGCCTTGTGCAGTAGGCTCAGACTGAGTAAACCGTGATCGCGTGATCACTGACTTTTCGAAGTTTACTAGCTAGTTCTTAAAGTTTGTTTGTTTGACTGTCCTGCGGGCGTCGTTATCCATCGTCTTCCTTCGCCGACGGGGACATGTTGTAGTAGCTGCTAGCTAGAGTTAGCGTTGCTGCACTTTACCCACTTTACCCATATCCGCGTTATGTCTATGGTAGCAATCAGCTATATGTTCTTAAGCTTTCGTTCTCAGCCTCTCACTTATGTTATAATAATTTTCTATGCTTAAATAAACTCTGCCGACAGCTGTGTTCAAACTACGACAGACGCAACACTCGAAATCTATGAAAATGTTTTATTTGAAGGGCCAATATAATTTTCCAAATAATGTCACAATTTTTTTCCATGAAATATCAGTGTCGCGTGACGCGTCCTGTCGGTGCGTTGCTTTGGTTGTCCTTGCATCTCTAATTTCGAAAAAAGATGAATGATGAATTTTCATTCTGCACGATTCATGGATCCATGAAGGAAAAGCTAGCTTGCTTGTGATCGAATATTGCTTAGGAATTGCTTGCTGAACAAATTGCGTCTTAGACGACTATAACAATACTCGTATATGCTTTTATATCCCACTGTAGTAGCTTAATAATATTTTTATGGTTGCAACGAAACGGCCGATTCCAATATAATCAATAATTTAGTAGGAATCGCTTGCAGCTTCGGCTCACATAGCTGCAGCTGCCTTATCTTCTGTCACGCGGGAATCATAAAAGAGTTCCAGAGGAAAGTTTATTTCGAAAAATTGTACTTTTGCACTGGATAATATTTTTATATATATTAAAACGTTTGAAAATCTGTTTCTACTGTCTGTCCGAACTACTTTTAGTACAAAGCATCGTTTCCAAAGCATGCTTTCATCCTAAAAATACAAAAAATTGTGTATAACCCTCTACATGTAAACTTCACAAACAATAACTGAGTGGGAATGGAGATTAAAAAATAAAATTTTGTTTTTGTTTTGCATAACACACGTTTTACTGCAAAAAGTATCAAAAGGTATATGCATTTACATGTCTGGGCACTATTTTTACACACACGTGCACGGAGTCATATTACCTTGAGGGGTGGGGCGATACAGTAAAGCTACTAAATTTATGGTAGATCAAAACAACAAAATTTTAAATTGAAATTTCCACAAAAGTTTGTCTTCTTGCATGCTTCCAATAGTTAGTTTTGTTCAGAATTTTAACGTGCAATCTAAGAGAACAGTTTATGATCCCTGGCTAAATGTTTCTGGCTTTGAACACGATTTTGTGCAGCGGCGGGGACCTCAGCACGGTGCCCTTGGAGAAGCTCGGATCCTCTGTGAGCTGCCACATCGTCCGGCTGTCCTCGGGGTCCAGGCTGAAGCTGTAGCGCTGCACGAGGGTCACGAAGAACACCAGCAGCTCCATGCGGGCCAGACTCTCGCCAAGACAGGCCCTCTTGCCCAGGCCGAAGGTGGACAGGTGCGGGCTGGCCGCGAACTGCCCGTCCTCCTTCAGGTGCCGCTCCGGCAGAAACTTCTCCGGCTGCGGGAACACCTCCGGGTCGTGGTGGATGGCGTACGTGTTGAAGGTGCAGACGCTGTCTGGTTGAAGCTTCCAGCCGCCATTGTTGGCCAGAGTGACTTCGTCCACAACTCGGTGGAAAACTCCCATTGGGACGAGGCTGGCTTTGCGGTGGACTTCTTCGATCACGGCCTTGAAAATAAATTAAAGCACATTGTTTAAAGAGGACATTGACTATGCTTAGAGAACGTCATCTGAAATAAGGACATTGCCTGCGTAGAGAACATCATCTGAAACAAGGACAATGCTTATAGAACATCATCTGAAATAAGGGCATTGCCTGAGAACATCATCTGAAACGAGGACATTGCTTAGAGGATGTGGTCACGGACAATTAAGTATTGGTAGCTCGTATATAGACTTTGGTCAAAGACATCGTCTTTTTGACTTACTGACATTGCATATTTGAGGGTACCATATCTGCCAACCGACATCACCTTGTCAAAATATTAAATATATCACACACACACAGGTACACAGACGTCACCTGCCATTTAACAAAAGGAAATTACATGTGTAGTTAAACGCAGTCATCCACAGGATAAAATATACCGGTATTGTGCGGATAATATCGCCTCTACATCGAGTTAATTTTCTCCCAACCTGAGTGTACGGCAGTCTCGCTTTGTCCTGCATAGTGGGCAGCCGGTCGTTTCCAATGGCCTTCACCACCTCCTCGTGCACTTTCTCGCAGACGTCCGGGTTGTCAATCATGTAGAGAATCGCCCAGCGCAGCGTGTTGGCAGTGGTGTCGGTGCCAGCGATGAACAGGTCGCTGACGGCCATGGTCAGACGCGTGTCGTTGAACATCTCGGGCTGGTCGCGCTGGTACAACAGGTGCGCCTCGATGTAGTCTCTGTGTCGTAGCGTTTTTGTCACGGGGAGAAGTACATGTACAGGTAAATATGTACATGAAAGTAAATGTAACTAAAGTATGATACTTCTTGAAAATCCTAAGTCAGATATACTGTGTTTTGTGCCACAATTACGGACTACGGAGCATGTGCATGTTTATATGCCCTGTTACTGACCCTGCATCTCGTCAGATGTATCTCATTATCAGGCGTGTACCTCATTGTCAGATATATACGTCACTGCCAGATATGTACCTCACTGTAAGACATGTACCTCAATCACTCCATAAGCTTACCTGGCTGTATCGACGCCCTCCATCTCGGCGATGTGCTTGTCCCGCTGTTCGTTGCAGTAGCCCAGCAGTTTCAAAAAGTCATCAATGGCAGCCTTGGAAGCCGGCGTTTTAAAAAACAGATCGGCAATGAAAGGAAGATTCTCGATCAGAGGAATAATCGTCATAAACATCGCGTTAGTCGAGTTCGAGTCTTCGTTGTGCGTGATCTTGCGAAACACTTCGAGAATCTCTCCGAACTTCTCGTCCTCCGAGGCCAGCCGGGAGCCGAACACCAGCTGGCAGATGATGTTGCTGGTCGCCGTGCTCAACAGAACCGAAGTTTCCACCGGCTTCCCAGCCGCTTCGTCGAGCGTCTGGCGCAGGTGCTCCGCCTCAACGGTAATGATTTCCTCGGCACCGCGTCGGCCGAAGCCGAAGTCGCGCAGTGTCTTCAATGTGAAGCGCCGGTAGTCGCGCCACACTTCGCCGTCGGAGGCCACAATGCCGCCGACGTCGCCAAACAGACGAGCGGTGAGTTTCTGGCTCAGACGTCCCGACAGCTGATCGGCGTTGTCCACCATGGCCTCCTTGAATGCGGACCACTTGTTAAACACGTAGACGCACTGGGTGCCGAAGTGCACCCGAACGACGGGCTCCGAGCCGAAGTTCTCGTACAGCCAGAGGTACAGCGGCTCGTGGATGTGGCGCATGCTGCCAACCAGAGGGTAGCGACCAACCGATGGAGGCTCCCTGGCGTCCTCCAGCCGCTTCCGGCCGTACCAGTACAGTCCCAGAGCTGCGGCACCGCCGGCTAACACTAAGCTAGATGAAACTGCCATTCTATCAGCTGCAATCTGTGGTAGCAGTGTGTAAGCTTTTCTTTTCTGCTCTAACTAACTAACTGGTGCTATCTAACAATTGCAGATGACAGCCCAAGGTCTGCTAGCAGGTTTTATAGTGACAGAGAAAAACGTTCCCTTAATCTATAGTTGTACACGAAAGTGTCTGTACGGTACGGTTAAGCCCTGCGGTGTTTATTTCTGCGTGAATAATACCTTCCTGAGTATTCTTCTGTCTATGAACGTCTGTCCCAGGCAGACCAGCCTGTGACGTGTCATGGCTGTGTCAGTCGAGGGCTGCAAAATCTTCTCTACCACCGCGTACACTGCATGCACGTCTATACGACGTTGGTGGCGTACGCAGAGGAGGGGCAGGAGGGGCTGTGATCTCCACACAATCGCACCCAAATTGCTCTTCTCTAAGACAGTTGCAGGGGTGCCCACCAAGAGAAACAGGAGGGGGGGGGGCGCCCACCAAGACCCTAGTTGACAATCTGTTCACTCATTCTTGACATCTGTTCTTACCTAAATTTCTAACCAGATTTGCTGTCTGCTTCGCCTTGTAAGATCTTACGAGTTTTCACAAGCATTTTTTAGCTCGGTGGTACATAAAAACATTTTATGATTTTCAAAAGATACAAATCAAGCAAAGAGAGGAAAGTAAAATTGCTACTTCTCTCACACAACTAATCACAAACAAGACTTGAACTATTAGGTTTTCAAATTTCTCTGCTGGATTTTGTCAGATCAGTACTGGCAGATTTGAAAATTTCCTAAATTGTTTTCTTCACAAAGTACTTTGGTTAGGCAACAGTAAATGGATTTGCTTAAATTCTTTCCTACTTTTAGTTTTGAAGCAGAAAATATTTGAGAAATAGAACAACTTATGCAACAGTTGCCCTTATTATTTTCTTGACTTCGCTTCTCAACCCTAAATGTTCTCCATTTTTGTGCCCTCTTGGTCTTTTGACAGTCGGAATCCAGGGCCCCGCGGGGCTGCTACACAAATGTTAGATGCCCTACTCTCGGCAATTCCTTTGGAATCGTGCAAATAAGTGCGGAGGCGTGCATTGGCCAATCAGGAGTAGGACTGGCGCTACTATAGACGACCCTCGGTTTGCTTGGCAGCAAAACGGTTCAAGGACAGGTGACAGTCACATCTGACACTCGATCGTGACGTACGCGATACTTAATTGACCTGTTGCCCATATCAAATCATGCAGAGCCCCAGCCGTCGTCACATGTTGCGTGTCACAATTGCGTTGAACCTTTCGAGTTCCCTTGCAGAATTTTCCCAATAACTGGCTAAGGCTAAGTAAGAGTCAAGTTACCTCAGGCTCATTTCAGGCTCGTGCGATCATGATCAGTGTTTTGTGCGTCAAAACTCAACCTACTGGACGTTCTTCCGGCCGCTGACAGAGAACTGCTAAACATCTCTCGATCTACATATCAATCTCCTAAACTATTCTTTCCCTTAAACTACATGCACATGCATGCACATCTCGCACCATAAAGTGATCGATATTCCCCCTGGAACTTCGAACAGCCAATTGCTGTGAATTCATGCGATGTAAACTGAGTTCTTCAGCCAGACGTACCGATCATGCGCTCTAACTATCTAACATTAACTATCGAAACCATAAATTAAAATATTATGCAGTTGATCGTATTGCAAGCTTTACAACCAAACGCGTCGCCATGGATTTTATGGTGGGGGTACAAAGCAAATAATTTTACATGTAAATGACTGAATTCCTACATCTACATTATTTTGAGAGTCGGCTGTTTTCAGCACTCATTTTAGCGCCGCAGGCACTCATTTTAGCGCCGCAGAAATTCATTTTAGCGCCGCAGGCACTCATTTTAGCGCCGCAGAAATTCATTTTAGCGCCGCAGAAATTCATTTTAGCGCCGCAGACATTCATTTTAGCGCGGCAGAAATTCATTTTAGCGCCGCAGGCACTCATTTTAGCGCCGCAGAAATTCATTTTAGCGCCGCAGAAATTCATTTTAGCGCCGCAGACATTCATTTTAGCGCCGCAGACATTCATTTTAGCGCCGCAGAAATTCATTTTAGCGCCGCAGACATTCATTTTAGCGCCGCAGAAGTTCATTTTAGCGCGGCAGAAATTCATTTTAGCGCCGCAGGCACTCATTTTAGCGCCGCAGAAATTCATTTTAGCGCCGCAGACATTCATTTTAGCGCCGCAGAAGTTCATTTTAGCGCGGCAGAAATTCATTTTAGCGCCGCAGACATTCATTTTAGCGCCGCAGAAATTCATTTTAGCGCCGCAGGCACTCATTTGAGCGCCGCAGGCACTCATTTGAGCGCCGCAGGCACTTATTTTAGCGCCGCACAAGCACTCATTTTAGCGTCGCACAGGCACTCATTCGAGCGCCGCAGGTGATATATATTTTAGCGCCTTTTATTTTAACTATAGTACGAGTAATAATACAGGCAGCAGTGCATATAATGAGATCCGGCCGCCTAACCAATCGGTTTTAATGGTTATTTTGCATGCGTTTCTGTTAGACATTCACACATAGTCATATGTAGTCATAGTTTACAAATTTTCATGGACTATACTCAACAGTACATTACGAGCTCGTTAAGCACGTTACAGAACATCCATGCCGTAGTGTGCGTTAGCCATGCGCTACGAAATACAGTGTACTCATTAAAAGCAAACCAGACGAACAATTGCCTTGTGTAAAAATTTTCTTTCCAAATATTGGCACACAACACAAGTAGCAAATCTCAAGAGCATCTCAAAGCATCTGAATGTACAGCTATAGCTAGGTGAGGAAAGAGAACTTTTGTGTCAGAACTTAAAATATAAATAAATAATGGATATAAAACTACTAAAAAATTGAAAACTCAAATCAAAAGCAAATCGCTTCAAATTTTTGTTGCCTCTGCTTGCCATAAAATAAGATCAAGTAAAAATGCAAGTTATTAAGAAAGGTGACGTACTGCTCTATCAGGTGAGTATAGAGTATACCTCGATAATTGTACTCAACATAGTTATGGATATTTAATATTATAGCAATGTTTAATCACCAGTTCACACGGGTGTGACAGAGAGACGTCAGCTTTCTATCATTCTGCTTGCAGGGGAATCGCAAATGGAAAAAGCGATACGCCGTTTTGCACGCATCCCACGAATTGATCATTTTTAAAGGTACGTATTTTTAATAATTATTCTATATAGTCCGAAAAATCAGTATATCAGAGCTGCGGTTTCTCTGTCGGATTCCACTATGGGGGAATGGCAAAATAGTCATGGACAACTGACGTACGAGCTACAAGGACGCTGCGAGCACGATCGACTCGACTCGTGCCAGGTTTGCTGGAGGCCGCGGTTTCGCTGCATGAAATAATACAGAAAGTGTTTTGAGTTTTCTGAGCACTAGATTGACAATATGACCTCTATAAACTGCTGCAAATGAAGCAAGCATGTGTTCGTGTAGGTAGGTGCAACTATACCAGTTAGCTACTCAAGCGACCGGACAAATTGCTACTGGAGACAGACAATCTAATCTAGCAAAACTTTGTGTAGAAATTTCTGTTTTACCGTCTCTCGAGAGTAATTTTTCGAGCGTGGGTTTTTACGGATTAAATTCTTCTATTGAAGAAGACGTCATCTAAAAATAAATGTCTCAAACAAATCTTAAAACTCTCAAACATATCTTAGGGGGCGCAATACTAGTTGCTTAATTTGAAATTCAGAGATATTGCGCAGAAATTGAGATATTGGGATTTTAGCGTTGAAAAACTGAAAAATTCCTATCTGGCTCAAGCATTTTGCAGCAACCACCGGCCTCCATCGAAATCTGAGCGATTTTGTGCGTGACTACTAAGAACGCAGATAAGGGCCCTTTTTGGAGATGAGGTGGGCGTCCGATCACCGCAACTCCCATTGGTTGAAAACATCTCGTCCTGCCCCTCACCCTGCAACGCCTCTCGCCCAACACTCCATGTACGCTTGTAGTTAAGGCCCCATGTACATGTAGGCCCTATGGGAGGGGCGGTTGATCAAGGCACCCATGCACCTTACCTCCGCCTGCGAACCTGGCGAAACTGGATTCTGCCCTCAGTGCGGATCCAATAATGGAATCTGATAGATTGAGAAACCGCTGAATTCTTAAGTTAGAATCGAATGAATTCCCACTCTCTGTCATTTATTAAGCAGACTCGTCAAGAAAAAAGACTATTTGTTCCGTGTTGCTGCAAAGTGACGGGTGCTCAGTAGTGGAGGCACACGATAGTGAAGAGAGAAGCTTCATGCAGGTGAGTTGTGCATTCAGCGCCGCCATATGCCAGAGTGAGAAGAGAGGAGAGAAGGGAGATGAGAGGAGAGGGGCGCGGAGAGGAGAGATCGAGAGGAGAGGGGAAAAGTCTTATCTACCCTGCTACCATCACAGATCAACACCGGTAATTCATCACTGCGACTGACCACCAAGGATCCGTTTCAATTCAAAAAATGGCACGATGCGCTGCTGGCGTCACAGCGTGCCGTAAAGCAGCAGCCAAACGTGCTGCTTCAGGCTTCAGGATCCTTACAGCAACAGTTCCCACCCATGGCTGCGGAACAACAGGGTACCACAAATCAGCCGGAAGCCAGTCAGCCATCTTCTTCAATTCGTCTTAGAAAGCCTTCTGTGAGTTTGAGGTCCACTGCATCCCAGTTCATGGAAGATGAGGACACCATCATCGAACGGGATCTACCAATGAATCAATGGGAGTCGCAACTGAGTTTGGACGGCTCGCTAAACTGCGGTGGTCAAATACGATGGCGCAAAGACAAACTGCTGGCTCGAGGCGGTGGTGGCTCAGTGTTCAGAGGTTCGGTTCAACTAAACTCAGCTGACTGGCAGAGATGCGTCATCAAAGTGATAAGACTGCCAGTGGAAGCTGGAGCTAATGACTGCGAGGATTGTACAACTGGCATCAGACGGGCGGTGGATGGAGAGCAGAATCTGTGTGATCTGAATCACCAAAACATAGTACAATTTCTGGGTATTGTGCAAACAGTAGATCAATTCAAGGTCTGTCTATTTATGGAGCTGCTGGATGGAGACACACTGGAGAGCTTCATCGGAGGCAATCCAATGCGCGACCAATCCCAGATGAGGTCGATTTGTGGACAGGTAAAAAACTAAATAGATTCTAGTCAGATGCTTTAGAAATAAAACCTTACACGTTCCTTCACCTCATCTGCAGATTTGCAGCGCCATGCAGTACATCCACACCCGCCAGCCTCCTGTGATCCACCGAGACATCAACGGTTGGAACATTATGGTGCTGCGTGGTACGCATCAACAACAGCAAACTGATGGACCGATGGTCAAGCTGATCGACTTTGGGCTGTCGATGAAGCTGAAAGAGGCAGCCAGCCACCACTCCACCATCTCTGCGTATCCGAAGGCACGGCCAACTTCATGGCTCCGGAGCTGCTTGCGCCTGAAAATGAGCAGGACCCGGCGCGGTACAGCGCCAAGTCCGACATCTGGGCGTTCGGCTGCACCGTGTACCTGATGGTGACAGGTGGCAGACCGCACACCGACTGCCAGAACATGCTGGCTATGGCCAGGAGACTAAGTGAAGTTCATGGCGCACCTAGGTTACCAGAAATTACCGCAATCAGCAAGGATCTGAGAGACTTCTACAGCAGGTGCACCGCATGGACACGCGAAGACAGGTGGTCGGCTGAGAGACTGCTCAGACACGGGTTTCTTGCTGACCAGAAGGACTATACTCAGCTTTGATCGATAAGCCAATCCAAGACGAGGAACAAGTTATTAATAAACACCTACATGTATCTTTAATTCAACTGCTGAAAACTGCTCAATGTATGTGTGGATTCAAGAGTAACGTCTCTGCTCTACTTACTTGTTTATGCTCTACTCTAATCTGCGTCTTTTGTGCAGAGGTTTCAAAGACTGTTGATGTTGAACATTCCAAGGACTACTAAAGTAGAAGGACGCAACACTCGAAATCTATGGAAAAAAGTTTTGAAGGCCACTTTTCCAAACAATATGTTTGTTTTCTTTCAATTTTTTGTTAGAGATTTTGTGTGATTGAAATCTAGCCAGACTGAATGATGGAAGACAAGGCCGGTTCTACAGCCTGTAATGACTAAGACTAGCTATTTAGTTTGGCGAGAGAAACGATGCACTTAAATGAGCCGATTGCTCAATTCAATATATTTATAGGCACGAGAGCATTGCGTAATAAGAGTATTGCTACGAGTTAGTTCATCGACCAAGCCAAGTACATTATTACCGCGCAGAGCGTACACTACACAGCCCATGGCGATTCCAGTTTGGTGATATGTCTAACCTTCAGCTCCCTTCCCACGCCCTGGAGCAGTGGGATAAATGCTAGATAAAAGCGCACTTGATGGCAATCAACTTCTACTATAGGAGAAAACTTGATAAGCAGCAGCAATGAATTTAATGCAGCGCGCAATTGGAGGTACTTGTGCCACATATAATACTTCTGTTGTAAGTAGTCTCAGAGATTTTTGTTCTCCCATCTGACAAGATCAATGATCGACAACAGTGTATTCAGAGAAGACAAAGATTCAGAAAAAAACTCATTCTAATGTGTCCGCAGAATTTTTTCTCACTAAACAGGAAACTTCATTCAGGTAAGCACATAGCTGCGACAATGCCGCTATTATTGATTTGGGAATTTTTTCGACACCGCCTGCTAGCATCTGCATTCCTTCCTGTCTGCCCGAAAGTTTCTTCCAGCAAAGACGCAGGAAGCGGAGGAAGCTGGCGGTGCTCAGCTTTGGGATGAGTGAGTCAGACCGGCCGCCCAAAGCATGGTCTCAAACCATGAATAAGACTTCCTGCTTGTTGCATCCGCAACAACAGACTTGTCAATCAACAGTCGGTGTCTTTGCAGTGGCTTCCACGCTTTGTGTTAAAGCCATAAAAGATGAAAACAAGCAAGAAAGCAGTGTCAGCCAATGTAGCTTTTGCTTTCATTCGGGCAGCGCAATGAAAAGAGAAATGCAGTTGCAAAACTTCAATGCTTTCATGCTTCTACTGCTAGCTGCAGGTCACATTGACGCAGCTTCCTCTGAGCGCAGGTGGTGGGCAAGCGAAGAGAGCCTTTCTGATTACGAAGTTGTCAGATATCGTTCTCGGACCTGTCCAGAATTGAGTGCTCAGCTGCTGCCAGCAGCGACTCCGCTGTGCAGCTGGTGGCGTTCAACGCCAGCTCCGGCCTGTGCGCTCACTTCAGGTGTCGCCTGGGCCTGAGCCACTGCAGGAAGTGCTGCAGTTTAAACAAGGCAGCTCCGCGTGGTTTATGGGTAAGATAATGAGTTGGCTCTTCGTTGTTTCTCCGAATGCCTTCATTTAGAATGCGTGACGTCTCCTTGCAGACAGCCGGCAGTGACTGCTGGACCACCGTGCAGCACAGGGTGTCCGGCTCAGTGGAATTTTAGCGCAACTGGACTCAGTACCAGAGCGAGTTCGGCGAGGGACCCGACGGAAACTACTGGATTGGTGAGGACCAAAAAGTTGTGACCTATTAGAGCTTATTGTACAGACTAAAATATCTGCATGTTCAAATGCCTACTGCTAATAGTTTGGCAATTGCTATTTCAGGTCTGAACGCTCTTCACGAAATCACGCAGCATGGAAGTCACAAGGTGCGGTTTCTAATGAAAGCCTGGAACGGGTCTGAGCACTGGGCTGAGTACTCCAGCTTCTCCGTGGGTCCCGAGTCCGACAACTACCGGCTGAGCGTTTCCGGCTTCTCCGCGGCAGCGCCGGCATCGGCGACTGCTTCGCTGGTGGAAAAGGGCAGCAGTTCACCACAAAGGACGCCGATCACGACACTCATCCTGGTAACTGCGCAGCGTTTTTTCGAGGAGCCTGGTGGTTCACCAATTGCCACTGCACGCACCCGAATGGGGAGTACAGAGACGCCTCTGTGGCCACTGAAGATCCCTATGCTCAAGGTGTCATTTGGAGCTTGTCCTTCGGCTACTACTACTCACTGATGGAGTTCGAGATGCTGGTTTTGTAACACAATTATGCGCTTGATTTTCTATTGACTAATTGTCAAACTGCAATACTTATGAGCATCTACATGTGATAATGAAATCTATTGATTCACACTACAAGAGTCCAATTCTATCACATTGGAAATAGTTTATAAAAGAAATTCTAACAGCTAAAACATTAGTCTTGATGACAATACAAAGCCGACAAAAATGGCATCAATTTCTGTGAGCAAATGCAGCTATCTTCTGCTCGATTTTTATTACACCTGCCCCAATGGGCTGATTTGAAACCGACAGCTCAGCCGCAGCTATTGCGCGGCGCATCTGAACTGAAAGCCGCGTACGGCTGCTCATTTCAAGGACTGGGGGTCGCCACGTACAACTTCAATTACCCCAGCTTAATGCCCATTGCTCGTGTACCATTTTCAGCTGGGTGAACTGAGCATTAATGCAGAGTTAAGTGTCTTGCTCAAAGACACAAATTGTTCGCAGTGTTAGAGAATCGAAGTTTTTCCGGCCATTTGGCCGCTCAGTCGTGAGTCCGCCACTCTAACCCACTAGGCTACAACCTACATGTATAGTCTATGCTTAGATTTGTTACTATAAGTAGTACACTGAGAAATATTCAACAAGCTGCCTCCAGTGATGGTGAGTATAAGAGCAGGAACGCTGAGCAACCTTCGCCAACAGCAAACGGTACCAAATGTCCCGCAAGAACTCTGCTTTCATTGGCTGCTTTAAAGACGCCCGATCCACCAGCAGCAGGGAGATGTCGCACGAGTTTTGCAGCAGCTTCTGCTCTCAGAAGGGCTCGCCATTCTTCGGCGTGCAGTGCAGGTCTCATTGCTTCTGCGGCTCTTCCTGCGGGCACTCGGGCGGTACGGTGTGGCCGCGGAGAGCGACTGCCGAGGCGCCTGCACTGGCAACCCTGAGCAGAGGTGCGGCAGCACCTGGCGGAACTCTGTGTTCGCTTTAGTCTAGTCTACTTGGGGTCGCTTTTCACATTACAACCAAAACAACAAAACACGTCAGCCAGTCAAGCGAGTCATGAGAGGCAAAGACAACGTCACAGAGCGCGTTTCAAGGCCTGGGCGCGGACGTAGACCGCGCCGCCGGCAGTGTCCGGGGCGCCAGCATCAGCCACCAGGCAGTTGACGAAACGCAAAGTGCGCGCATGTCCACGCCGGTAGGGTACAGTAAAGATATCCCCACACCATCGGCTCCAGACATCCCCACACCATCGGCCTCAGACATCCCCACATTATCGGCCTCAGACATCCCCACACCATCGGCCTCAGACATCCCCACACCATCGGCCTCAGACATCCCCACACCATCGGCTCCAGACATCCCCACACCATCGGCCTCAGACATCCCCACACCATCGGCTCCAGACATCCCCACACCATCGGCTCCAGACATCCCCACACCATCGGCTCCAGACATCCCCACACCATCGGCTCCAGACATCCCCACAACGGCCGCTTCAGACATCCCCACACCATCCGCCCCAGACATTCACCCGTCATCCAATCCCAGAGTTACAATATAATTTTTTTACAATTCAGAAATTAAAAGAGATATTAACAACTTCTTTTCATTTTTTTCTCACGAATTGCAAAGAAGGATTTGTTTTGCTTTAAGCTGAATTATTTTAGTTGCAACATAGGTCAAATGGTTGTTTACAACGCAGAGCAAAACTCAACAGATAGCAGTCAACTGACAGCATTTAAAATAGTAAAAACTACTAATTGGTTTGGGGTTTGAATTGGGATTAGCATAGCTGATTACAAACAAGGTCACATTACATTGACTATGAATATGTTGTAATAACAACAGGAGAAAAGGAACAAGTTGAAACAATATTTATAATTATAGATACAACGCAAACCGGGAACCCAGCATGTGCAATGATAAGATCGAATTCTGATGGCTCTAAACTTCTTAATAGCCTTAAATTGGCCCTAACAAAATCATATAGGACTCAATAGGTGGATTACTAGCTAGTTAGCAACTCTAAATGCAGCAATTTAATGATTTTGAGAAATGATGACGGCTCAAGCTCCTACTAGCTTATAAATTATTATAAGCTAAAAAATTTGCTAAATAAAAAGTACACAATGCTCTTCAATTCCACTCCCACCCACACCAGATGCAAATTGCCAAGCGCAGCACAACAGCTAACGGAATTATTAATAATAATAATAATAAAACACACGAGTTTACATTCCTACATACTTAACTAATATATAATTTAGTAAACTGGAGATGCTCGAACAGAAAATATTGATTATTTTTCTACCAAGTGAAAAATGAGCAAAGCAAAGCTGACAGAGAACACAAATTGGGGGATTAGCAAGGGGTTAACTAGGCAGAATATAAATAACCAGAGGTGCGCAGACAAATAAAAAAAGCTACCGCAAAAGACAGCAACAGGTGAGGAGCTGTTCAGTTTCAGTTACAGATGATGCCAGTCGCTTAAAATCCGTGCTGCAAGCAGTGGGGGCCGCTGATTGCAGAAATGAGCGGCACAGACTGACCTAGAAAAAATGAGCAGAGGGTGGCAACACAAACGCACAAATAAATTTCTGAGCAGACAATGCAAAAGCAACGCAAAAAAAGTATAAATATTATTGCGATTCAATGCAGTTTAAATTAGGGTCACAGGTTAACGCAATATTGACAATGCCAATTCCTACCGTTTTGCATGTCTGCGCACTGCGATGCACTGGAAGATCCTCGCTTGCCAAACTGCTTGTTTAATTAATTTGGCACAAACAAAGCAGATGCTACTTTTACCGTAGAACATAACTTTTTCTGGCTTGGGAATTGATTCCGCAATTTTATCGCAGCAAATTTTCCGGAAAACTGGAGACAATAGTCAAATATTCCTACTATAGTACTACTACTATGAACAGTAAGAGAACAGTAGTATATACGGGTATATGCAGACATTTCCCCGACACAAGCACAAGGTGTGGAGATCAAGAAGCGAAAAAAGATTGACAGCTTGAAACTGGGGATTTCATAATCCTAAATTTCTGATTGCTAATAAATTTATGATAAATTTTGCTAAGAACCAATCGCACTAGAAAACAGTGTGCAATTGAAAGTACAAGCATTAGTATAATCACTATAAGTTAAACGGACAAATAAGTCTCATATATAATTGTACCAACTTCAAATCCCTGAGGCAAACACTCGCCTCGCCAGCGCGTACAAGCAATACTGACTCACCAATAAAAACTGGGGTGTTTATACTTTATAAGCAAATACTCAGGAAACACAGCATCTTCAATTCTATAACTGACATTAGCACTGAACCTGAACCACAGCCTGTACAAGCCCCTGACGGCGAGAAATGCACTCGTTCTATTAACAAGCGTAGAAGTGCAAAATATTCGTGAAAGACAACTCAATTATTAACTGTGTGGGTAGCAACCAGGTTACTTCATCCTGCCAGACCAGCTCCCTAGTAGGTGTTCGCAACAGAAAGAAATGTACACAGACTTTTTTTGCAGAAAAAAGATACTTCGGACACTAAATAGAAGCAGATTAAAAGAGCTGCTTAAAGAGGTTGAAGCTGTTAGCATCGACATACTACTTAATAGTAGGCCAACAAAGTGACTTCAAGCCAATTTAGTTTGCACAAGTGACTTATAAAATTGTCAGCAAACACGCTGAGGGGTCAACCAACAATCTCGTGACCCAAATTCCACTTGAGCACAACAAATTTCATTTGGATTAGTATGCGGATATACTGAATAAACCCATGGATTATGTATTGCACTGCTAGCATACAACAATACTAGTAAAATATAATTAACCCGACCAAAGAAATGCAGCAAGTTGAGCATTAAAAGTTGAATAAAAACTCGTCCCTCAAACTAAGACGCCATCATCACATGGAGTAAGAAACTTTGGAACACAAAAAATGCAATTTTTAATCATCTCCTATTATTTAGCAAACAAATCAAAATTGATAAATGATAGCTGCTAATTGAAGGACTCAACACTGGTTTTTGGCACAATGCGACACACGTAGTGAAAAATAATCAGATTAATTTTATGCCAAAGGTATCAATAAAACAAACTCAATAAAACTCTTGGGAGAAGAAATGCAGACATGAAATGCAGAAATATTTATGCAACTCACGGATCAGGGCAGACTACTTAATGCTTTTTCAGTTCCTCATCGCCGCTGCCGCCCTCAGTGCCTGTAGGAGCGGTCGCCATGACGCCGACTACCGCCGCCGCCGCCGCCGCTCTCGTAGTCGTAGCGGTCGCCGCGGTCGCGACTTCGCCGACGCTTGCTGCTGCTGCCGCCGCCGTCTCGGCTGCGACTGCGCGACCGCTTGCTGGCGCTCACCACCCGGTCGTCCAGCTCTTCGCTGCCAGACCGGCTGTACGACCGGCGGCGCCGACTGCTGGATCGGCCGCCGCCTCCGCCGCCGCTGCGACCGCCGGCCTTCTGGCTGGTGCCGTAGCTTTTGCTCTCGATGCCGTGCAGGGTGTCCTGCAGCGAGTTGATCAGAATGGCGCACCGATCGTCTCCGGCCAGTTTGCTCTGCTTGATCAGCGAGATGGCCGTCACCAGGGTTTCAATGGCGGCAGCGTAGTCACCGGCCGCGGCATCCTGCACCGCCCGGCTGATGGCCGAGCTGCACACCGTCTTGTTCCTGGCCAGCATCTCCTCGGCATCGGACTCGGACAGGCCGGCAGCTGCAGCGACGCTGGCTGGCGGCATGCCGACGCCAGAGCTGGACACGGGAACTCCGCCAGGTCCGCCCGGGCCGGCCATAGACGATGGCGGATGCTGCTGCTGATGCGGCATAAAGGATCCAGGAGCGATTGGCCTGCCAAACATGTCCAGCTGGGGAGGGCCGCCAGGCATCATGCCCGGTGGCTGCTGACCCGGGCCGCCAGGTTGCTGCTGTGGCGGCATGCCAGGGCCGCCAGGCGGTCCCCCTCCAGGCGGCATCGGCGGCCTGGGAAAGAAAGCCGGATTGATGTGCGGAGCAGCCGTGGTGGCTGGTCCAGGCGGTGGCATGCCACCATGCGGCTGCGGCCCGCCCTGCTGCGGTGGCATACCTGGCGGCATACCGGGCATACCTGGTGGCCGGCCGCCCGGCATAACCATGCCCTGAGGCGGCGGCCCGCCAGCCTGAGAGCCCGGCGGCATGCCCTGCTGCGGCGGCATGTGCGGCCCGCCAGGCGGCAGCATCATACCGGCTGGGGGTCGCATGAACTGCCCAGCCTGAGGCGGCGGCATGCCAGGCCGCATGAACTGAGGCGGCTGCTGCTGGGCGGCCATGGCCATGCGCTGCTGCTGATAGGCCAGCATTTGAGCCTGCTGTTGCTGCTGCTGCATCTGCTGAGCCATCTGCTGGGCCAGCTGCTGATTCTGCGGCTGTGCAGACGAAGCCATCAATGGCTGAGGCCGATTATTGAACTGCGAGCCGCCCTGCTGGCCGCCCGACTGCCGCATGCCGCCGCCGCCACCACCACCGCGGTAGCCATCCCGCTGCTGCATGCCCTGCTGGCCGCCGCCATCTCTGTCTTCGCGACCGCCGCCAGACCGGCCACCCGAGCCACTCTGGCCGCCACCGTCCCTGTCGCCTCTGCCGCCGCCGGCTTGCTGCTCAAAATACTGCAGAGTCTGTTTATTGCAGTGAGTAACCATGGGCTGCTGGCCGTGCAGCTCCATCTTTGGCAGGCGGTCCATCACAGTGCGACTGGACTGCTCGGAGCCCACAACCAGCACGCAGAAGCCCTTGGACTGGCCATTCTGCCTGTTCTCGTGAAACTTGATCTCAACAATATCGCTGACGCCCAATTCCTGCATGCTGGCCAGGATGTCTTCGTCTGTTGTCCACCAGGTCAGATTGCCAACGTACATGGCCACCTTGCGACTGTAGGACGATGACTGCTGCTGCTGCTGGCCATTGGTGGATGCTGTCACCTGGCTGGAGTCGCCAGATTCACTTTTAATGCCGGACAGCTTGATGGTGCCGCTGCTACCGCCGCCGCTGCCACCGGTGACACTGTTGGCTTTGCTGCCATTGCCACTGGGAGGCGCCGAAACCTGGCCGCCATCGTTGTCATCATTGTCCACCTCCTAGGAGCAGGTTGGGTGTTGTGACAAAGTGTACAGCCACTGTCTAGCATTGCCTATGCTTGTCAGAACTTTATCAACTAATGATTTATCAATGGAAGCTGACTGACAATGCTTCATAGTGAAGCAATGCAAACCATTATGAGAATTTCTAATTCCAGGCCTACTGGTATTCAACCCTATAATGTTGACCCCATCTATTTTAACTTCTGAATAGCCCTTCACCTAGGCCCTAAGGTGCACACTACAGTAAAAGTCATTTTATCAACTACAAATATTAATTGTAAGCCCTGCTTTTTTTCTAACTTGTAAAAAGCATTGAGCCAATCCCTAATTTTTGTAGAAAGGGCAAGTATAACATTATTACTATTGTTATTGCAATAATCTAATTTTATTTGGTATTACTTTTAGAATAAATATATAAGCTTAGATATATATATTCATTTTGATCTTATGTTTTTCTTTTCAACAGTCATTTTTGTTATAACTTTGTTTATATATTTTTAGAAGTATATCTAATCTAATTGAAATTGGGTTGTATTTACAATATTAATAGATTTCAATTAATGCTTAGCACATACACTATCAAATATCGAACTTAGCACATTCAAACCAATGTGTTAACTTTGTTACATAATGATAAAACATCAGATTTTTTCAAATTATTCTTTTCTGCAAACTTATTAAATTTCTAACAAATAAAGCAATGTAACTATTTGCACAAAGTTTTATTGGGAGTATAAGCTGAATTTCATGGCATAAATAAATAATACATTTATAATTTTATAGTGGAATTTTTTAAAGATCAATTAAATTCTTCTGACTAGCAGCTTTTGCTATGCACAATGTGTGCTAACTTGTGTGCAATTTTTCCCTGATTTTGTTATGATTTTTAATGTCTTTGTTGGGGATTCTTATTACCCTTAACTTTTGTTATATTTTTTATTCCCAGATTGATTTAAATCTTTTGATTTTATATTTTTAGATTTGTTTAGGGGAGTTGATTATTATTTTTTAGTTTAAGTGCTATTAATATTCATTGGAGTTTTCTATTATAATGTATACTTTCTTAGGTATAGCACCTAGTGTTCTGCTGCCATATCTCTGTAGCCACAGCCATACCAAATTGTATCATGCCATCCCTATAGCTACAATTTATTGTTTTAGATGGTTAAATCTCTATATTCCTAATTTTCCTGCAGCCATATTATAAATTAGCAAAATTGTTGTTAAATGATATTTGCCCTATAGGAAAAAGTTGTAAAACTGTGGAGGGTATCCGGCGCACTTTTGAAATTTTTCTAAAGTGCAGCACATGCAGAGGCGCATCGCCTGCGCGCGCGCTGCCCTTTCTTACTGGCTGCTGCTCTAGCAAATACATATACATGGAAATGGGTATAATACCTCTGTTGAAGGGGCTTATACACTCGTAATTTATTAAGCTTAGAGATGTTCTAAAAATTCAATTTCAATTTTCCAAAATTTGAAATTTTTTAGAGCAAATTCCAATTTCAAAAAAATTTAGAAGTGAAAATTTTGGTAGTGTCTAAAAAGTTGCTAAAAATAAACTACTTTCTACTACATATACATGTATTACTTTTTGCCTAAGCAGTAAATTGAAAGTAAAAAAGTGAGTGTTGATCATACTAAACTTTGTTTTTCTGAATTATGATTTTGGGAAATTTCAATTTTGATTTTGGAAAGTTAATGAATTTTGATTTCAACGAAACTGCAAATCTTTCGGAACATCTCTAATAATCCTAAAGCGCAGTAAAATAGTTTGACTTTTTTCTAAAGTGCACGTCCGCGGGTTTTTAACATTTATTCCAATAGGGGATATTTGCATAAATAGTATTGAATGAATATTTTCTATATTATGTTTAACTATTTATTTAAACTAAATTTTCCTATAAAAACATACCAAGACAAAAAAGCAAAATGACCTTAATATTCAAGACTTGCAACTTTTTAATCTTTGTAAAAATGGGGAATAAAAATGTGTCTTACATTTTTATGCCATTAAGAACCAGTTTTTTTCTAGTTATTTTTGTTTAACTGATGAACACTATTTGTTATAGAAGTGGCTGTTATAAAAAAAAGGCAAAATGGCTATGCTGTTAGGCCTATAATGAAATTGTAGCTTAGATTTTGAATATTGTAATTTCTTTAGAATTTCTTAGTTTTATATAATTGTATTTATATTATTTTCTACTCCTGTCCCTATTCTATAATTCTAGTAGCATATTGGTACATTATCTACTTATTTTGTTATTATTTAGTTTATAAGAAATATATTCAAATTGGAAAGAGCGTCACACTGGGACAGTTCAATGGTCAACTTAGGCTACTAAGTCATGAGTCACAATGTAGCTTAGCATCTTAACACTTAATAACAGCATTCATTAGCATTAGATTTTACCATTAGAGCCTTAGGATTATCCAATTCAGTATTCTACTTCATTAGATCATTGATGTTAGTTGTTAATAAAAGTGCCTAACTAAGTTGTTACAATTGCAATTAATCATTCGGGTGCTTGCTTAATTATAAGCATATTGAACTTGAATTACTTAACTTATTATTGCTCACTTCAATTTCAAATCTGATTTCTATACTTGTTATTGACTATATTATTTTTAGAGAAAATAATTGGCAACCACACCTAGTTTCTATATCCTACTATACAGTACACATATGAGCCCAACATTTTGAAAATTCAAACAATACCTAAACCAAGCTTCATTTTTACAGGCTTATCCAAGTGTTAATTTTTTACCAAAGTGGCTATACTAAAGTAGCTGTTACCAAAGTGGACTATTACTATATCACTCAATGTATATTAGGTAGAGCTCGAACCGGATCCCGATCCCGATCTCAAATTCTTAGGATCCCAAAGATTTTTTGGGAATTCGGGATCAGGATCCCAAAGGCTTAGAGAACTCGGGATTCGGGAGCACAATAGATTGATAATGAAGATGATGCTTTCAACAATCAAGAGCAGTAAACAATACAAAGCTAATTTTTGTAACAGCAACTATAAATATGTTGAAAGTTTGACCTTGAATTCACCAAATAAAGCAACAGATTTTTACTTAGTAACAGATTTGTAAAGAGTTGTACTTGTAAATAACGAACTAACGAGTATGAGGCTTTTCATGAAGCAATTCCAGAAACAGAATTTTACAAGAAAAAAGCAATATAACTTATGCAATTCAATATTACATTAATGCAGAAGAGTCGCCTTTTGTGCGATTTTTAGCCACCTTGTAACTCTTACTTTCAGAAAAAGTCTACAATGGCTCTTGATTCCTTTTTATTTAGGCGCTCAAAAGTTAGCTATACTTTGCAAAAAGGGTCTAGAACAAGAATTGACAATATGAAAAGCCCCTCATGGGTTTTTTTGCTTTACGCGCCATTAATTGTCACCCAATTAAAGCTAATTTTAGATATTTGGCTAAAGGCACATTATAACAACTGAGCATTTTTTTACATTTGTAGTTGTGGACTTGTTTCTTTCATTTCATCAATAAGCATATCACATTAGGGCATTAGGCTAGAGCTATTAGATCAACCATCAAGGCTGAATAGCATAGATAGTCAGATAAAACTATCCTTGAATCCTTGATTCATTAGTTAGTAAGTAATATATTCTCAGATCCCGGATTCCTGAATCCTGATCCCGAAATTATTTTCAATCCCAATCCCGCCCAATCCCAAAAATTCTACTCCCATTTGAGCTCTAAATTATTAGGTTAATGTACATTTACCCCATAGTCAAAACCAAAATATGGCTAGTTGCATAGGGCCTACTCACATGCAATAAAACACAAGATCCACTGATATTATGGGTGCAGCCATAATAGAAATGAAAAGTGAAAAATGAAAAATGAAAATGAAAATGAAAAATGAAAATGAAATGAAATGAAAAATGAAAAGGCAAAAGAAAGTGGCTAGTTTGGCGAAAAGATGGGCTACGTATATATTGCAAATATATCACTTTGGTGATTAAAGCTTTTAATAAATTGTTCATTGTTGCAAATTATTAGCAGTTAGAAAATTTAAAAACTCATGACTTAACTTGTAGCTATGTCATATACATGCAATCTATTGATATGCAGTCAATAGACAGATTACAGATGATGATGGTGTGGTTTTTTAAATTATCCAGGCTCCAAAAATTGTACTTAGAAGGGCATCTAATAAAATAACTAAATTAAACTGCAACAAAACAAAAATATGTCACAATAAAATTAGTCTTTATAAAGTTTGTCATTTTTTTACTTTCTTCTAAAACAAAAATTCCTAAGCAAAGCTTGGAATAATTTTTTTGCCAAAATGGTCAGCTTTAGACGAAATGGTCATTGTGAAAGTATTTTTTGCCGTTATTGACTTTCGTCAAAAATTCTTTTGCTGAAATAGGTTGAAACTGATATTATTGCACAAAAAACCAAAAAATAGTGTTAGCGTTTTACTTCGTTAATTGTAATAAAAAGGAATAATTTTTGTATTACATTTTATATCATTTTTTCGAAAACCTTTCCCTCTTTGAAATGTTCCTACCTACGCCTATGCTATGCCTATGGCCTAGGCCTAGTTAAACTGAGAATTCCTTAGTTGCTTACCTCTGACTTAAACTCCTCTTCCTCGCCAATATTATACAGATCTAACTGATCTGTGTCGTTCATACTGATTTGCGTACAAAGTAAGTCGCCGTACTCCAAGAATCCGTCGGCAGTGTAAGGTGGTTTTTTAGGGACGTTACAATAATCGTCAATATTTACAAATTTAAAAAGCTGCAAAAATATAGTTGTCAATTTGTATAATTAAACGCAACTAATTTTTTAAATTGATAATCAAATAAATATTAAAAAGAGTTTTATTAAATACAATTGGATTGTTTTTGCTATTATTTTGTTTAAAATGAAATAAAATCTAGAATGTTTAGAAAATTTTATGTAAATATATTTTAATTTCCATTTTATACGTTTTTCTTAGACATCTAAAACAATCTGTCGTCTGAAGACTGTTAAGGGCAACAAAACTATTGTTTCACTAAATACATCTTGTTTCACTAAATACCTCGTCCCACTTTTTTCTTTACATTTTGGTACTAAATGGCTCGTGGCCGCGGACGTGGTCGTGGAAGGGGTCGTGGCAGTAAAGCTGCAAAAGGTATGATTCTGTTTTTTTTATTATTGTATTGTAGACTGCAATGCTAGGCACTTCAGTGAGAAAATTAAATTTCAGAAATTGTTATAGGCTGCTATTTCACTAGATAGATCTTACTTTCCCATTTCCAAAATGGCCAAACTTTAGTGATTTGGTTGAGTAATAAGGAAACTACAGCTATTTTAGTAACCCCGATTTGTGCCTTTAGCCAATGGAATTTTTACATTACGGTTTGTGATCATTTTTGGCCAAAAAGTTGGCTTTTTGTCTTTGAACACTTGTAATTAATTTTCTAGCCAACCAAAATGACTGTGCTTGGTGTCATTTTGTTCAGTTTTTTAGTGTTAATTGTATGAATTATATATTTTAATATTATTTTATATGCCCAAGTTGCTAAGCTAATTGAAACAGGATGGGTGTATGAAATTTTGACTATTTTAACCAGATACGCAATGATTGCAATTTTAAAAATACAATAGCATCTGTTCTGCTTGCTTAATTTATACAAGGCTAGTGTCATTTTGTTCAGGTTTTTACCTACTATAATACTATTCTACTTCTTGCCCTAAATTTTTAATGCATGACAGACACCCCAACTGCAATGTAATGTGCTGTACAGGCTTTGCGCATGGGTTTATTAAAAAACGGTTTTGCCTATCGTGTTCAGCATAGCAGAATTAGTTAAATGACACAGAGAACTAGTTTGCCGGAAGGCAGAGTCTCACAAAAAACACGAAATACACGTTTCAATGGGTATTTTACATGTAAACGTATCAAAAAAGAAACCTCCACAAAATTTTTGCGCCTATAGCTATTGGCAAGCGGTTTTTTTTACTGTGCTTGTATTGTCAATAGGTAATGAAAAATATAAAGAGAAACAATGCAGGAAAAGGATTTCATGGAAAATTTTGGATTTGAAATTTTGCATAGAGCCATATGGGCATTAAAAGAAAAAAAAATTTTTTTTAACACCAGAAAAATGTTTCTAAATTATCCCTTTACACTATAAAACCTTTGTTTCCATTATAAGAAACACATTGCAGCTAAGAAAAAGCATTTTCTGAACCACTGTTTTTTTATTCATTTTGGCTTCAATTTTATATTCCTCCTAAAAAATGGTCAACTTTAAAAATAGACAGTGCAAAAAGTATAACAAAGCTAGACTTGCAGTTGGTGTCATTTGAAAGAGCTCCTTTTTACCTTTTAAATGCATATTTTACTTTCATCCTGGCTTCTATAGTTTCTTTAAAATCGCCCTTGAAAAATTGGACTTTTTTCTTACTTTTTTGCCATTGGCACGCACTTCTTATAACTCACTGAAGTCCCTAGCAATGCAATGTCATGTAGTAGGAATTATCTATTCAGTAAGTTTTGTTTTGGTATTGAACATTAAAAGCTGCTGTATCAATCTTGCATTTATTATTCTTCACACAATATGTTAACCTTTTTATATGATTATAATATTAATTTTTATTTTAAGTAAACACCATGTCCATAGTTAGGATGATGTACATTATGCTGGAAATTTCTGGTGTACAATTGAAAATTTTATTTTTTTTGGCATACAATTGGCATAAAAAATAAGGCAAAATATATTTGGTGTACCTTTTGGTCCACACTCCGGATCATGTAGTATATGCCTAAAAATTTGGGCGTGCTTTGGCCTTGCACGCCAAAATTAGGCGTGCACAGTTGGTGTGCATCACTCCTGAGAAAAAAGTATGCATGCACACCTGGCGTGCACTTTATAGAATAATGCGTAAGAGTTTTTGTAAAGTAGAAAAAAGATGAAAAAAGTTCATTTTTAGGCTCAAATTTCAAGCTTTCTGGTTTTTTCCAGCTTGAAAAAGAGTATTTAAACAAATCTTTGTGTGTATAAACTTTTTGCTGTAAATAGTATTGCCCAAAAAGCCTTAAAAGCAACAAAAATTATCTAATAATAAGGGTCAATTATAAAATTTAAAAAAGGTCTTTTATTGTCACAACGTAAAAAAAGGTCATTTATTGTCGCAACACTGGCATTTTTGAGAATGGGCGTGCACAAATTTTTATTTCGGCGTGCATTTGTAATTATTCAATTTTTGTTTGGGCATGCACCTAGCATGATCCGGACTATGGCTTTTAGTGTGACACTGTGGCATAAATATGCCAAGCAGCATATGCCAACTCGGACTTCTTCAAGTTTATGTTGATAAAATAGTTTCAATTTTGATAGGATCATAATTTTGTCTCTATAAAGGTTTTTGATAGTGCTGATTTCAAATTTGAGCTCCATTTTTAGGTAGCTTTAACCCAATTATATGTAGCTTAAAACCAACCACCGGGGCATGGGGAATGGGGGGTTTTAGGGTGGGGAGATTCTTCATGGGGATTGATTTTATCAACATAAACTTGAATAGAGGCATGAAGACCTATTCAAGATTGTGTTGATAAATTCCAATTCTAATAAGGAGGGGGGTTTGTAGCTGAAAACCAACTACCAGGGCATGGGGAATAGGGGGTTTTAGGGTGGGGAGATTCTTCATGGGGATTGATTTTATCAACATAAACTTGAATAGAGGCATGGAGACCTATTCAAGATTGTGTTGATAAATTCCAATTCTAATAGGGAGGGGGGGTTGTAGCTTAAAACCAACTACCAGGGCATGGGGAATAGGGGGTTTTAGGGTGGGGAGATTCTTCATGAGGATTGATTTTATCAACATAAACTTGAATAGAGGCATGGAGACCTATTCAAGATTGTGCTGACAAATTCCAATTCTAATAGGGGGGAGAGGTTGTAACTCCACGACACGAGAAAAGAGAGAATCCACCAAAGAGTGGATTCAACATAATTATGTCAGAAGTTGGTTGAATTCTATAACTTTATCTAAATGAATTTGCTTACCAAAATCAAGTGCTGTTACTTCCTTAATAAAATAGAATTAGTAATCTAGCCTTGTACAGTAATTGGTTTTGAGGAGCGAAATGCTTTAAAGTTGCGAACATTGCTTTGGCTGGGTTCAGTGAAAAGACCATAGTGCAAAGATTGAGCCGGTCGTGACAGTTTTTAAAAAAAGCAAACAGTGACATCACACTGTCTATGCATTATAACTAAATTGAAAAACTATTATCAGCCAACGTAAAAGACAATTGCATATTAATTTGTAGATATTATTACTCATCTTTAATTGGCCTAATGAAGTTCTAGCACACGTGCTATTAGATTAAAAGTCTAGTGGATACACTTTCAAAAATGTATTCATGGAAACTTTTTCTCACCAAACATCATTAAGAGAATAGGGAATCAAGTAAATCGTGATTGCATCAACTGTACAGATAATTTTCTACACTTTTTTTTGCATTTTTATAATTTTGGGTGCCCCATAAGTCTCCAATGCAAGTTTTAGAAAAATCGAAAAATCGGAAGTATTTTATCAACATAAACTTAAAGAAGTCCGCCAACTCTAACCTTCATGCCAAAGTTAATATTAAAAATTGTTGGCATAATGCCGTAACCTCAGAATCTTATTATAAAATATAAAAATGGTAAAACTCGTAAGATTAAAGTTCATAACTATTTGTGATTTATAAAAATTAAAAATTCCATGTAAACTAATTGTGTAATTTTTTAAAAAAACTTAATCAAAAAATTGATTTTTGTTGGCATTATCTGTAAGCCAATTTACTTTAAATGAAAACCACACATTTGTTAAATTTTTATTGTGAAAATTGTTAAAAAATGTGTAACACACAAAAAAGGTCATTTATTGTTGCAAAGCCTAGAAAACCTAGCGTAAGTTCTTAAGTCAAGACCTTGGCATACATTTCAGTATGAAGTAGCATAGATTTTTTAGGGGATTTTTTTTCCAGCGTATACCATGACATGATCCTGACTATGGAGTAGGCATAGACTTAATGTAGGCCTAAAATGTAGGTTTAATATGCCTAGGACTAGGGCCTAACAATAATGTTTTTTATAGTTTTTTTAAATAGTAGACCTTAGGTAGACCATAGGTAAGAAGCAAAATTGCTATTTTTATGGTCATGTAGAAGAATAATTTGTTAAATTATATGGTAAAAGTTAACCTAAAGTTAATCTAAAGTTAACCTAAAGTAAGCTACCATGACAAGAACCACTAAAAGTTACAATCATATTTATTAATAAAATGTTTCTTTATTTTTGAAATTTAACCATTATAGTATTTGCACAGCAAGTGTGTCACTTTATTTAGATGTTTTTTTTTAAGTTTTAACCATAAAAATAACCATCTCGCTATTTATATGGTCACGATAACAATAACAACTGCCTAATTGATAACCTTTTTTTGATCCCAGCACATGTTAACTAATTAGATTAGGCCTGGGCCTGATTAAAAATAATTCATTAGGCCTATATACCTCTATACCTTTTCAGAAATATTTTGGCCTTCCATTAAAAAATAACAATTTCTAATGCTATATATTATACTATAAAAACTGATTTCTCTTTACCATGGTAACTAAAATATGTTATTCCCATTGGCATTTATGATAGATTAAATGTGTATTTTTGCAAGTGTCCAAAACCAAATCCAAATATATATAAACATTCCAAGTCCAAATATCCAAATATCTAGATATTTTTAAATGTAAGCTAAGAAGTAAATGGTAAATGGTAGGAGTAACTATGACACTTTTTAGTAACAAAAATGCTTTAGCATCTAATTAATGATCTAGTAAGCAATTAATCTGTTCTTTAAATGAAATTCAAATGAAATTGCTAGAATTAAAACTTAGTAGAGAGAAAGTAAGTTTGAATTAAACATAATTCTTGTATAACAATTTAGCTAATTCTAATTACTAATATTAACTAATAAATACATTTGTGTTCTTAAGAACATTCTTGAGAATACTTTACTATAATCTATAAGTCTGTGCATTTGCATTAAAAAACTAACTAATGATTACACTTAAATAATGATTGCCAAAAATGTTTCTACAACTTAGTCTGTAGTAAGATTCTAGTCTGTAAGATTCAATACTTTTGAGGTCTTAAAGTTTAATAACTTTATTTTATGTAACTCTCTTTTGTTATTACAAAAATGAAGAATATCAAAATGATATAAAATGTTGCGCTTTTGTTTTTAATATATTTTATTGTTTCAAAATTTTTTTTTTCTTTTACAAATTAAGATTTGTTTAGCTTTCTTGATTTTTTTGTATTTGAAGCACATTTTGAAAATATTTGGAAAAATTTTTGAATCCAAAGCATTTATATTTCTAATAAAAGTTAAATACTTTTTTGGACTTAAATTACAAATTTAAATTTTAGTCTATCACTAATTGCCATGTGCTTGAAGCAATATTAGCTAAAAAACAAAGTTTATCCTTGAAATTAGGGGTTAAACAAGATTTCAATCTTGATCTTAATTGTCAAAATCTAAGCACTTTTTTAAATGCCTTTTTTAAATGTGCTGACACATTTCTAGACATATCTAACATTTTTTTACAACACTCTAAAAAGTGTCTGAAAAAAGTATTTTATTGGTTAACTTTTGCCAACACTCTATCACATTTTCCCTCATATCTTCTTTCACATCTTCCTTCATATTCCTTTACATTTCGTATCTATCACATTATCACATTTTCCATCACACTATCAAATTTTCAGACATATCTTCCAACACTTGAAATGTTTCTTAGAGCTAAGTCATATATGTACTGATACATAAAAAATTATATTTGATTTGCAAATTAAAATATCATATATCCAGGGCAAATAAAATGCTCAACTCTATGACAATTGGATTTTTGTATCAATTAAAAAAGTTAGTATCCTTTGAAACTTAAAAAAGCTAACTCATTGAAAGCTATGGAACATGACTTTTATGTACAATATATACTATGTGTAGTCAAAATAAAATGCCAACTCCTATAGGCTACATATGCTTATATATATTATATATCAGTTAATCAAAATGATGTGCAACACAACTGATATACTATAGGTTAAGTGTTGGAAAATGTGTCTAAAATGTATCAACAAAACTTAACTGTTACAACACTTTCCAACACTTTTTGTAACATTTTAAGGGAGTATGACATTTGCTTGTGGAACATTAGCTTGTCAAACTTTGCTTGCAGCAATTTTGCTTGCCAAACTTTGCTTGTAGAATTTTGCCTGCCAAACTTTGCTTGCCAAACTTTGCTTGCAGGAATTTTGCTTGCCAAACTTTGCCTGCAGGAATTTTGCTTGCCAAACTTTGCTTGCAGGAACTTTGCTTGCAAAATTTTGATATCTACTTCCTAGAAGTTTGCAATCACTATTGCAAGGATTTAACATGCCAAATTATTTTCTTGTTTGCTTGTTTGTTTTGATTGCTTGTGAAGTTAGTCAGTCAATTATTACTTACTACAGTCTTTAGATGCTTTGCAAATGGATTCTTATCAGCATTGACATAACTGACTTGACATTATAAGCTTTCAAACTAGGCTTATAAAGTTTCATTCTAAAAATTTAGTATATAAAATGATTAGAGATTTAGTATAGATAGATAGCAATCAGCAACAGTATAAATCTTTGTAGTTCCTGATTTTAGCACGATTGAGCAGGTATGATAATTGTGATGCTAATGTGTAATAATGCATATACTAATAATAATTATAATTAATATATAAAAATGTAAACACACTTGGACTAGCAGATTTGTACCATTACTAGTGTCATGTACTTGTCACCAAGGAACAAAAGATAAAATAGTATTGAAAGTTCCATGGAGTTTTAAAAGTTTCTGCATGAAGGTTTTTCAAATCTGCCATATCCTCATACAAAATCATAACATTATAGGCCACTTCCATGAATCTTAAAAAATGAAAACTAGAAATACAAGAGCTGAAAAAAGGTTCTTTAAGGTTTCCTAAGAAAACTTTGCCTGGCAAACCTCTACAAGCAAAATTTCTACAAGCAACATTCCTACAAGCAAACTTTGGCAAGCTTATATGCAGCAAGCAGATTTCCTGCAAGCAAAATGTGGCAAGCAAAGTTTGGCAAGAAAACTTTGGCAGGCAAAATTCTGCAAGCAAAGTTTGGCAAGCAGACTTCGGCAAGCAAATTTCATAGACTTCATTTTAGGTGTTGTGAAAAGTGTTGAAAGATGTGTCTTAAAATGTGTCAGTAAAAGTTATATAGGTTTTTTATCTTGGCAATCTTTTAAATGGCAAGATTTGTAATTACTATTTATGACTATGATATTATGGTGATCTTCTAGTTTGTTTCTTGGTATTATTTTTAAGTTTGAATCAGTGTTGCAATATAATGCCATTGTAGTTGGTAGAAAATGATGTCTATAGCCAAAAAAGATAAAAAATACATTAGAAAATTCTTTAGCTATAGATATAGCATTTAATTCTTATTTACTGTTCTATCTATCACTATTTACCATTATATTGACCACTATTTTAATTGCCCTATCTATTGCTTTATCTACACTTTAGTTTAGCTATTGCTCCATTTACTTATCTATAAACTGCTCTATTATCTAATGCTCAAAGGCATTATTTTGTGGCACCAATTCAAACTTGAAGATGAAATCCTAAATCAAACTATAAGCTTGCCAATTTTATTTAATATCATACTTATATTTGATGTATATATCAAGTTGTTATCAATATTAAGATTGATAAGTAGAAAAGTGTAAATAGTACTACTATGAAAATTAGGTAGATGCAAATTAGGCTTAATATTGAATTTTAGTTATCTCAAAAGTATGTATCTAGAGTCTAAAATATCATAATCTCAAAAAATTAATCTTATTTGACCCTTACTTGAAATCATCATTTTATATAAACTTTTATTTAGCAATAAAAGGAAATCCTTTCCCTATAGTTTGGAATACTTTATAATACCTAGGAAAAACAACCTAAATTTCTAGTGCATACTAATGTAGACTATATATATATATCATAGGGACTGCAGTGAAATTTTGATGAAGCTTCTAAATTTCAAATTTTTGACTATCTAGTATGATAGATCTTGTTTGTATAACCAAAAAGACATCACTTTCAAAATTTGAATAAGAAAAAAGGTTATGCAAAATTTTGTCATTAAGTTATCTGCTTGCTTGTATTGTATTTTGCTTATTTTTTTGCTGATAATTTCACATTAAAAATATTCTCTAATTTTTTATCATCTAATTTTTGTATGATACCTATTTTTTGTTTTTTTATCTTGTTTCAAGAATTATGTTTAAATACATATCAAGTAGTTCAGTTAATATTTGTTTGTATTCTTTCACTCTATCTATATACTAACTTTGCACTGTCTGTCTGTCTGTCATAGATTATTTTGTTGATTAGAAAAGCCATGGCCAGATTTCAGCATTTGACATTGCCCATTTGAAGAAAAGTGAATCAGAATAATAAACACAAACATAAACCACTCCCAAATACTAACCATATATACCAAAAGCCCAAAATCACTTTGTATGCCAACACATATGCCAAATTTCTTGAGTATTGTTGTGTTGCGACACAGAAGTCTTATGTTTCCAGATGCTTATATGGATATAGAGCAGCTGTGTAGTTATAAGTGCTCTTTAACACTCGTTTATTAGTCGTGTCCATAGACATAAATCAAACACACAGAGAATGAGTCTATGAGTCTATCATAACATAACATCTCCCTTCTTCAGTGGGATTCCTATGTGTAAGTAAAATAAATCCTCTTTCCGGAAGTTCTGTTCTACACTGACACCTTTTCATTAGTCAATGTGCCTGAAATCGCACAACTGGCTTCACCACACGTCCACTCCGTGTTGTATAGCCATTTGTCGTCCTAGGTGACTGACATTGTTGTGCATTAGGTGCTTGTGCTGATGGTTTGCTGCCTATATTTTCCTCCACTGCTTTGTGCTTATCCAGTTGACTTTGAGAAGCTTTCAGTGGTGTAGTAGTTTCCTTTCCGAATGCATCTTCAAGGGTTTCTCTTTGTGAAACAGCAATTTCTTCTGCTGCTCCAGTCCGTTGAGTAAAAAACGATTTGTTCCGACGTAGTAGCTTTCCTTGTTCATCGCGAACTATATAAGAACGGTCATTCACTCTCATGTGCACTTCTGCTGGCTGCCATCGTCGTGTTGATTCTTGCATCCAAACCTTTTCTCTACAACCAAATTCTCTCCTCTCCTTAGATCCACAGTTATAATATTCTTCGGCCTTGTTCTGCTGGTCCTTTAGCTTCTGTAGTACTTTCCTGGACATGACCTGTCTAGGAATTAGATCTGCTTTTGGGATTGGCAAATCATAGCGCAGTTTGTGTCCAAAGACTAGCTCAGCGAGTGATGGCATTCCATGCTCAATAGGAGTGTTCTTGTAATGCAGCAGTGCCATGTGCTCGCCTTCATTGCTCTTCAGAACCTTCTTTAAAATATTCTTGATCGTTTGAACGCCTCTTTCCGCTAATCTGTTGGACTGGCTGTACTTCGGCGATGATGTAGCATGTTTTAAGCCGTACTCTTTCGCAAAACAACCAAATTCTCTTCCCGAGAATGGAGGTCCATTGTCAGATCTTAAAATCTCGCAAACTCCATAGGTCTGGAAATACTTCTTTAGTTGGGGAATCACAGAGGCAGCTGAAGTATTGTTGATCCTAGCGTATTCGATCATCCGACTGTATTTATCAACATATATCAAGAAATTCTTCCCGTCAATATGGAAAATATCTATGCCATATTCCTGAAATGGGTAGTCTGGTAAGCACTGAGCCACCATCGGTTCCTTCTGTGGCTTTCTTTGGCTTTCCTGGCAGGCAATGCACGCTGAAGTCATTTCTTGAATATCACATCTAATTCCAGGCCAGTAGACGCTCTCTGACGCCTTTAAGCTTGCCTTCACAATTCCAGGGTGTCCAGTATGCAGCTTCTGTAGCACTTCCATTCTCATTGAGTTTGGAATGACTATTCGATTCTTCATCCAGATCAGATTGCCATGCGCAGTTAGATCATGTCTGACGTTCCAGAAACAACAAAGCTCAGTCACAAGCTGGCTTCTGTGGTGAGGCCAACCAACACCGATGATCTCAGCAAGTTGTTGCAGTGTTGAGTCCTTTGCCATTTCATTTTCCAGTTTCTGCATCAGTTCTGGGAATCCAACTGACATTCTAACACTGAGCACGTGACCTTCAATGTCATCTTCGAGTTGTTTAGAGGAATGTACGTTCTTTAAGAAAGCGCGGCTTAGAGTGTCTGGAATGTGCAAGTCTTTACTGGGAACGTATATAATGTGCAGGTCGTACTTCTGAACTAGTAGAATCAGTCTCTGCAATCTTGCTGTAAGAGTTGAAATTGGCTTCCAGAAGATGTTCTCTAGTGGCTTGTGGTCGCTCTCGACCGTTACCTTGTGTCCCCAGACGTACTGGTGGAATCGCTTGCAGCCAAACACAATAGCCAAAAGTTCCTTTTCGATCTGAGCATAATTTCATTGGGATGGTGTCAGTGATGACAAAGCGTATTCCAGCGGGTGTCCATCTTGCAGGATAGTTGCTCCGAGACCATGTTGACTAGCATCGACTGACAGAGTAAGTGGTGCATTCGGGTTATAGCGAGCTAAGACTGGTGTGTCGCAAAGACTCTGCAAAATTGATTTGTACACTTTTTCGTGTTCATTTGTCCAGTTCCACTGAGCATTCTTCGTCAGCAATGTGCATAGCGGTGCTGCCTTAGATGACAGATCCGAAATGAATTTGGACAAAAAATTTGCACATCCTAGAAATCGCATAAGTTGCTGCTTTCTCTCATTGCCGGATAGAGTATCTGGTCGGGGCATATCGCGCATTGCTTTTACTTTGTCTGGGTCAACTTTAATTCCGGTGTGCAAAAGTATGTTGCCAAGGAATTTCAACTCCTTCAATCCGACTTTCCGCTTTTTATAATTCAGGCGCAAATTCTTCGCACGGCACATTTCCATAAGCTGCTTCACAGCTTCATCGTGTTCTTCAACAGTCTTGCCCCAAACAATGAAGTCGTCAATAAAATTGTTGCAGTTTCTGATCTTGTCTGAGATCTCCTCCCGAACTCGCTTCTGGTAGACTTCCGATGCGGAACAAATTCCATAGGGCATTCTCAGCCAACAATATCGTCCAAAAGGTGTGTGAAAGCACGTCATCAACAAACTTTCATAATCCAATGCAATCTGGTGAAAACTCGCAGTCGCATCAAAAGTTGAGAACAGAGCAGCGTTTCCGATTTCTGCAATAATTTCGTCATAAGACGGTATCTGATACTGCTCTCTCATTATGTTGGCATTCAGATGCTGAGGGTCTAGGCAAAGATGTATAGTCTTGTCTGCCTTCCAGACGACGACCACATTTAAAACGTACTTCGTGGGCTCATCACACTTGGTGATGAGTCCATCCGAAACCAGGCGATCTAATTCAGCCTTCAAAGGTTGCATTGCTGCAAACGGGATTCTTCGAGGGCGATCCATCCAAGATTCTTTGTCATCGCGCAGGCTGATGTGATAACTCCCAGGTAAGCAACCTGTTCCTTCAAAGACATCGGGATACTCTCGAAGAAATCTTTCATCTGTCCACGTGGACTTAAACCCTTCAGGTTGAACAGAAACTCCAAAGTTGAATTTCACCAGGCCTATCTCTTCTGCAGTTTTCCATCCGATGAGTGGAATGAGCCTCTCTTTAATCACAATAAATTCATTTTCATGCTTGACTCCTTCATATTCCAGTTTCAATTGTACCTTCCCTGCGACTGTTAGGCGCGACCTTTTATAGCAAAAGAGTCTGCAAGACGTTGCTTGTATCGACGTGTTTGGTGCAATCCGCCTAAGCAGATGTTTAGGGAGTACATTTGCGTCCGCTACTGTGTCGCATTTGCAATTCACCAGCTGACCTTCGATTTTGATACCAACAGTTGTTCTACTGTCTCTGTCGTTGCCACCCGTTTGCAGAGATGCTGACATGACCCACGAATCTTGACGATCAGATTCTGAGCTTTCATTTGTATTTCGATCCAAGGCTCTTATGGTCTTATTCCGACAAACGTTGCTGAAGTGGTTTTGCTTTCCGCAAGATTTGCACGTCTTGCCATATGCAGGGCATGAACCTTTCTTGTGTTTCTTACCACAGAATGAGCAACCCTCCGACTTTCCTACCATCGGCTTTCCATTGGACCCAAACCTTTTGTTTGGTCGTCTCTCCTTGTACTTGAGATCTGGTCTGCCTGTTGAGCGAGGCTTCACAACAGAATTGACTTCTTTCTGGATGTATTTCGAAATCTCTCCGGAGGTGTTTCCCGTCATGATCCGCACTTGGGTCTTTGATGATTCACTTGCACGGCAGATAGATATAGCCTTATCTAGCGTCAACTCCTGCTCACGTAGAAGCCGTTCTCGCAACTCTGTCTCTGATTCCAAGGACAATCTGATCTCTGATTATTGATTCGTTCATTGTCAATTCGTAGGCTGGCTTCTCGAATGAGCATGTCTTGATAAGTTGTTTCAGGCCACTGACAAATGAGTCAATGCTCTCATGCTCATTCTGCCTGCATTGCCAAAATTTGTAGTGCTCGAAAGTTTCGTTTGCACTCGGCTTGCAATATTCTTCAAACAGTTTCGTCACTTTTGACAGCTCTTCGTCTCTTTCCAATTTCTCGAAAGTTGAATAAATCTCATAACCTTCTTCTCCGATGGCTGTTAGCAGTGTCGCTATTTGCACTTTAGCCGGTGATTCGTCACGCTTGGTTGCAGTCATATAGAGCTCGAACGCAGAAATCCATTTACTCCAGTTTTCTGCCTTGTGCTCATCAAAGCAGAATGGCTTTGGGGGTTTGAGCCCGCCATCCATTTGAATCCAGATCCAGTTGAACACAGTACTGTGTTTGACAATTCAAATCTAGAGCTCTTCACAAGTGCACCTCTGACACCATGTTGTGTTGCGACACAGAAGTCTTATGTTTCCAGATGCTTGTATGGATATAGAGTAGCTGTGTAGTTATAAGTGCTCTTTAACACTCGTTTATTAGTCGTGTCCATAGACATAAATCAAACACACAGAGAATGGATCTATGAGTCTATCATAACATAACAAGTAAACCCTGGAAATTTTTTTGTGTACATGCCCTCTTTCTTACTTTGGTCCTTTATATATTTATATATTTCTATACTTCACATTATACATTTTCTTATTAAATTATTTAAAAAGCAAGAATTTTTGCAAATATGATTTCTTGTGCTTGTTCAAACTATAGTGGCATAAGGGTAGCCTTTTTTAAGTAAAAAGTATATATGCACTATATAGTGCCTGCTCTATATGTAGTTTAGGCATATATGTGCCACAATACTTTTTTTAAAATCTGTTTGCCAAGGAGCTTTATGCAAGCTTTTATGAATATGCGCCAGAAATTTTTGAAGCAAATGACATGATTTTAAGCATGGGCTCCTGGGGTATATAAAGGAACATTATGTATGTCCTTCAAGTTTTGACTATAATTTCTCCATGAAAACGATTCGCTATTACTAGTAGAATATATGTATATCATTGCATTAAGCAGTATTAATTATCCTGAGCTGACTTGATCGGGATTTTTACATTTTTATTCAAAGCTAATAAATATTTAACAGATTTTAACAAAGGCCTATCATCTTATGCTCATTAAATGAAGCCCAACAAATGATACATCATTCTGTTCAAAGTGACACCAGAGGGTGTTTTATACATGACTTGTAGTGGCTACGAGTGCGAGTGAATTTTGTTTCATAAATAAATAAAGATACTATAATAATTTAAATCCTTTGCAATCTGAATACATTGAATTAGATAGAATATCTTAACAAATACTTCTTGTAGTCAATGCTAGGATATAATGAGATTAGAAATTAGGAAGTAACCGAAGAACCTAACAACAACTTAGTCAATCATTGTTGGCTTATTGTTAAAAAATCACCATTCGGCTTTAGCTGTTAAAATATTTAATTATGTATTCATTATAATTGTCTATACATTGTTTGTAACACGATTTTACTTTTTTATAAACCTTTCCTACTAGCTGACAACTCGACAGCGTCAGCTGGTGCGGACGAAAGCCAGGAAGTCACCGACTCCAGCAGCCAGGAATTGTCCACCAGCCAGCAGCAGGGGGATGCGGTTGAGCAGCAGCAGCAGCAGCAGCAGCCTGCAGAGGCTGCAGAGGAGGCTAGCACAGTGCCCAAGCAGCCGGCTCCTGAGCATGAGCAACCAGCTCCTGAGCAACCAGCTCCTGAGCAGCCTGCAGCTCCTGAGCAACCAGCTCCCGAGCAGGCTGCTGAACCTGAACCGGTGGCACAACCTGTACCTGAACCGGAAGCTCAGAAAGCTCCCGCTGTAGTGACCGAGAACATTCCTCCGGCAGCACCAGTGGAAACTGCCGCAGCTACAGTTGCTGAAGAACCTGCCGCTGCGCCTACTGAAGAAACCGCTGCTGCCGCCCCAACCGATGCCCCCGAAGCTGCAGCTGCTCCGGCTGAAGAAGAATTCGACGAATCGATTGACGACTTCACTAGGCTGATGAAGCAGGGAATTAGCGAGGCTGTGGCTACTGAGGTGCAGAATCTGTTTGCCACAGGCGCCATCGGCTATCGCGATCTCAGCCAAGAAGCGCTGGCCTGTCTGAAAGACTTCCCGGAGGATCAGATCAATAGCGCGGTGAAAGAGTTCAGCGAGACCGACTTGTCCGAGATTAAAGACCGGAGCGCCCATCTGGTCTCGATTCTGCGAGTCTGGCACGAGGCCAAGGCTGGCGGCCACGCGCAGCCGAGCCACGGGCCGAACGAGGCCACCATCAAGGCTCTGCTAGAGCGGACCGGCTTTCATCACGAGGTCACCAGCGGCCAGCGGCACTACGGGCCGCCATCGAACTGGGACGGCGAGCCGCCAACGCACCAATCCGAGGTGTTCCTTGGCAAGCTGCCAAAGGATCTGTACGAGGACGAGCTCGTGCCTCTTTGTGAGCAGTCTGGCAGCATCTACGAGATGCGCATCATGGTGGATCCAAATACGGGATTTAACCGCGGCTACGCGTTTGTTCGCTACGTTGATAAGGACTCGGCTAAAGCTGCTGTTGACACGGTGAGTACTACTATGAGTAGCAGAAATTCTGGAGCGTACTTATAAGTACTCATTTACTGCCTACATACAAATAAACTATTGCTGGTTTTAAATGTCTGTCTATAGAAATCTAGAAAATCTAAATCTAGATTTCTATATGATCTGTCAGTGCAGTTCAGAAGTCAGTATAGCATGGTGGGCGTACGTTTATAAGGTAAGAATACCACAAGATTTTATTGTCAAGTCGAGTGTCAAAATACAGATGTAGCACTAATTAGATGACGAGTCATGTAGAATGAATAACACAGTCAAGGATACTCCTGCCGTTCACCTAAAATTACCTTGATTTTGCTAGTTTTATTTCATAGGTAAGTCGCATTTTTTGTCTACAGCTTGGCTTGGCTTTTAGTCTGTGAGAAAGTGACCGGCAACTACAACTGATCGGCTTAGTTGGCAACAGGACTGACAAAAGTAAATGCAAAAGCAAAAGCATAGCCTGTTAGATTTTGATGCGAACTCGCACTGACAAGAGATGCAGAGTTTAAAAACCGAATCAAACGATGTTTTGGTAATTGTTCATTTCCGTTTCAAGCAGTTGTGTTTTTTTAATTTTGCATATTATGCTCGTTATTAATGAATGATTGATAGATGCAACAGATTGATGCGATTGTGCCGTCTGACTGTGTGAGGGATTGGTTTACTCAAAACTAGCATTGTTTGTGCGACAGGCCGAGTAACATGTTAGACAAAATTGAGCTGGAAAATTATTTATCAAAATTGCTAATTAAGACAATTGAAAATCGCAATTCTCATTTTTATAGCTCAACGACTATGAAATTCGTCCCGGGAAGAAAATCAAGGTGAACGTTTCCACTCCTAATCTGCGTCTATTCGTTGGGAATATACCGAAAACGAAGAGTAGAGACGAAATTATGGAGGAATTCTCCAAATTGACAGGTACAAAATTGTTCAAATCTATTGTGTTAACTACTATTAGTAATATAAGAATTCGGGTGGTTCACGAAATTATAGAAGCAAAATTTTGCTCATTTTTGTTTTCAATTAAAATGGGTGAGTGGGGGGGTTGGAAAAAAGCACTTTTGCTTACTCAATTTTAACTTCAAATTGCTGTTTGCTTTTTTAAGTTTTGTCAAAATATTCAATTTATTAACTTCAAAATTTGCTTGATTTGCCTAATTGCTTGGAAATATATTGCTGTCAATTATTGTAGTACAAAATTTGGGCCTAAAATCTTATGTTCTATTACTACTACTAATAGCAACATTAGTATTTTAAATACATAGTAAACGGCCTTAATAAACTATGCTGAAGTTTGATAAGTGTGGTGCTATCCACTGCCTGTCCGTGTGCTGGCTTATTGAGAAGTTTTTTAATGAATTTTTGCATTTATTATTCATTCAGCATTCTTGTAAGCACACGCCAAGGTTTGTGGCGTTTGTGCCTCTTCGTATGCAATTTCAGTTTTCTTGTATCCGTACTCAGTTGTTGGTTTATATAAAAATAAGCATAAAATTGACTCCTTACTACTTGACTGTCAATTTGTAAGTAGGCAAATTCGCTTATTGCGTTGTAATTTTGCTTAAATCTGAATTCGCTCAGGCCAGCTAAGGCCTGCTAACTGCCAAATATTATTTTCTCTTATAAAGTACACAAATAATTCCCTTTGTAAAATTGTCAATTAAAAAAGTTTTCTTATGAACGATGATATAAACAAATGGTAACGTCTTTGGGAAGTCATATTTAGTTAAGTAGTAAGGCAGAATTGGGTATTTAAAGTTATTAAATTCATAATTGAACTCCGCATATTCAAACTCGAATTATAATTTCAATGCTATTTCATTCTCTCCCACGAACCGCCTTTGGGCGATCAACTCTACAAAACTTGTAGAGAATCTGAAGGACGTCATCGTCTATTCGACGCCCGACGACATGAACACCCAGCGCAAGAACCGCGGCTTCTGCTTTCTGCACTTCGACTCGCACATTGACGCCGCCAACGCCAAGAAGAAGCTGGGCAGGCGCGGAGTCCGCATCTTTAACAGCGACATCTACGTGGACTGGGCCGATCCCATTGACGATAATGAGGAAGTCAACCTGTCCGATGTGAAGATTCTCTATGTGAAGAACTTGAGCTCTGATGTCACTGAGGATCAGGTGAGAATTGAGCCTGTCTATCTGTCCATCTATCCATCTATCTGTCTGTCTGTCTGTCTGTCTGTGAGTCTGTCTATCTATCTATCTATCTATCTATCTATCTGTCTGTCTGTCTGTCTGTCTGTCTGTCTGTCTGTCTGTCTGTCTGTCTGTCTGTCTGTCTGTCTGTCTGTCTATCTATCTGTCTATCTGTCTGTCTATCTATCTGTCTATCTGTCTGTCTATCTATCTATCTGTCTGTCTGTCTGTCTGTCTATCTATCTGTCTGTCTGTCTGTCTGTCTGTCTGTCTGTCTGTCTATCTATCTGTCTGTCTGTCTATCTATCTGTCTGTCTGTCTGTCTGTCTGTCTGTCTGTCTGTCTGTCTGTCTGTCTGTCTATCTATCTATCTGTCTGTCTGTCTGTCTGTCTATCTATCTGTCTGTCTGTCTGTCTATCTATCTGTCTGTGTTATGTCTTGAAGAAGCCACACACGATGATTGTAGCCATGGTATGCGAGTCTGGCTCGTCTTAAATATGATCAGCTCTGATCTTTCTCGTTTTATTATCCCCAAGCTCATCGACTTGGATTGCTTCACGACCTGTAGCCATAGCTTTTCATTAGAGTCTATGGCTCGACATGGCTATTCGTACGTAGCAATAATAATAAATAAAACTCTGCCTTTATACTTAAGGCTAGTATGCAACAGTCTGTCTGTCTATCTGTCTGTCTATCTATCTATCTATCTATCTATCTATCTATCTATCTATCTATCTATCTATCTATCTATCTGTCTGTCTATCTATCTATCTGTCTGTCTATCTATCTGTCTGTCTGTCTATCTATCTGTCTGTCTGTCTATCTATCTGTCTGTCTATCTATCTATCTATCTATCTATCTATCTGTCTGTCTGTCTATCTATCTGTCTGTCTGTCTGTCTATCTATCTATCTATCTATCTGTCTGTCTGTCTGTCTATCTATCTGTCTGTCTGTCTGTCCATCTGTCTGTCTATCTATTATCAATCTATCCGTCTATTTAAGTTCACTTCCGCAACAGAAGTCACATCAGTTCTGTTTAATGCGCCCTCTCCGATTTATTGCCTATTTATTGATTTGTAGACATTCAGAATTAAACCAATCGATAGCAGAAAATATGCATAATTTTCGTTTTAATAGCGCTTAGGAACAACTGCGGAGCGTGTTTTTGCACACCTAATTGGCTAAGTAGGCAGGTAATTACCGACTCCCCGTCAGCTCCAAACATCTTAATCTGAGTCCCACTTAACCCTCCAGGATCTTGTATATTGAATTGCGGCAGGCACCGCTGATTCAGCACACTGTATTGTCCTGTCAGTTGCTGCCTCTTGCTCAATCAACAGGTCCATCCGATTTGTCTGCTGATTCTTCCTGATAATTGTTCTATGTGGGTAGCGCCGATTTCCTTGCCCCCATCTGGCCTGGGAAGAATAACAGCCTCGTTTTTTAAGTTATTCTTTTCTTCTCTCCCCAAGCAGTCGGTGGAGCAGCCTTTTGAACCGCAGCTGTTTCTCGGCCTACCTAAATTGCTGCTTGACACCCACATGTAGCGAGCGTTTACACTACATTCGGGCATTGGGATTATGCAAGGAAATGATGAAGGATTCAATCATTTCGCCAGCAGCTCGCAGAAGCGCTGTGTGAGCCCCCACCGATCCATTCAGGTGGCATCTGCTGAATTGGCGATTATGATTTTCTTCAAAGCAGATCTTTATGACATCTGCGATTCGTGTATGACGTGTATAAACTGTTTTCTGCAATCATTATTTCACACCTGGCTCATCATCAGGTACGCGAAGCGTTCGGCTCGCACGGCCCGTTGGAGAAAGTGAAGCGCATGAAAGACTACGCGTTTGTGCACTTCGAAGAGCGCGAGCACGCGCTGAAGGCAATGGAAGCTCTGAATGGCCACGAAGGCCTTGGCAAGGGGCTGCTTGAGGTCAGCCTGGCCCGACCAGTGTCCGACAAAGTCAAGCAGAAGCGCGAGCAGCGCAAGATGGAGCATCACACGCATCGATGGGGCGGCGGCGCGCCCGCTGTTGGCGCCGCCGCGTTTGATGGCGGCGCCGCCGGCGGATTCTACAACAGTCGGGGCGTCGGCGCAGCGCCATTCCGCAGCGGTGGCCGCGGCGGTCGCTGTGGCGGCGGCGGCTGGAGCGGCGGTTGGGGCGCCGCCAACTCCGCTTGGGGCGGCGGTTTCAGCGGCGGCTATTGGGGCGGCGCCCGCGCCCCCGCCGTTGGTAGTTTTCGCGGCGGCGGCGCCCCGCGTTATGGCGCCGCTGCTGTCGGCGGCGCTGTCTACGGTGCCTCCGGATTCGGAGGCGGCGGCTTCCGCGGAGGTCGCGGCGGCGGCGGCGGCGGCTTCTACAATCGGCCGTTCAGCAACAACAGCGGTGCCCAGGGGGGCTGGCGCGGCCGCGGCGGCGCTGTCGGAGGATTTGGCGGCGGCGGCGGCGGCGGTTTCAGAGGCGGCGGTGGCGGCGGTTTCGGCCGAGGGATGAAGCGCAAGGCGCAGGACGGCGGACCCGGCGGCGGCGGCGGCGGCGATTTCAAGCGGGAGAGGCGGGAGCAGCAGCAGCAGTCCCGGGCCGCCGATCAGGACTGGACCAGCGACGTGACTGGGAACTGGTGAGGCCGCTGGACTGGAGGCTCAATCATGATTCAAGTTGTTGTGGACGCAGCTCTCGGTGTGTTTTTTATATTTTATATTTTCAGTTTTCTCTGTCTCAGACTACTGCCCCATTGTCCATTTTTTCGTAGTGTTATAATATATGAATAATAATAATAATAATAATAATAATAATAGTCTCAGTAGCTGTTCGGCTTTGCGGGCAACTTCTGTACCATGTCCCAGGTGAATTATAGTTGCTGTTAAACTGACCTACACTTACTACATGCATTGTTGCGTCTCGTGTTTTCCTTATTGATTGATTAGCGGCAGTCAACAATAATTTCTGTTGTGTAATTAGGTACGGTTTTTATTATACATGTATGTAAACAGCTAAGGAAACGAATGTTGTATATTGTTATGAATATGTATGGCATTCGTATTGTAGGCTCTGTGTGTGTCAGCCTATCTGTCTGTCTGTCTGTCTGTCTGTCTCTCTGTCTGTCTGTCAGCTTGCATGCAAACCTCTGTTGTTAAGTTTCCTATTTTATTTAGCTCATTACACATTATGCTACTATGTTTTCTAAGTTATGTTTTAAGTCTCTTGTTTAATTTATGTAAGCAAAAATTGTGTTTTAACCAAATAATATTGTCGCATCTATCAATTTATTATCAAATTTAGCGCGAAATTTTTCTTTAAAACAATAAATTTCGCATAGCACAACAGGCGATGATAGTGATCATCTGTCGAATGCTTTTTTGCAAGCATGGTAGTTGAGTCAGTGAGTTATATCACTCAGCTTGTTCAATTTGTTTTACCTGGCTTTATTCTTTAATCACTGCTTTGATCATAGCAAAATAGGCATTCCAGCGACATGCTGTTCAATACTGGGATAAGTTTTTCTTGTCTGGCATTCTCCAGTTTCTCTTATCAAAGAATGCAACGTGGAAGTTTCGGGGCTGCCGAGAATTCTTTTGGAGTCTTGTTTCAGCTTAGCTCCCATTGAAGTCTGTGTCCGAAATTTGGTTCATACCTGCTTAAAACTCTCAACAAACAACTGCAAAACACAGCGATCGCTTTAATCTTTTCATAATTTCTGCTTTGAAATTTATTGTTTCAATTATTCCAAAAATTCCTTTTAGTAGAATTTCGATCGCTCGCTCAATCTCCAGTCACGTTTTCTTTTTTGCAAAAAATGTTTTTCTGTTCCCCCCCCCTTTGAGCAGTCCAAGTATCAACTAAGAGACTCATTTTGGAGGTGGGTCCCGAGCCCAATAGCTTTCGTCAGGGAAGAAAGCTTAGCTGGTCCAAAACTCGTTTGAAACTGCTTCGCTACAATCTGCTGCAGTTTTTGCTGGGGCGTCATTGATTGCTGCGCCCTCCGGTTGGACGGGCGGTCCCCCCAATTTTGTCTCTGCCGCCTCAGGTATAAATAAGACTCAACTAATCTACTCGAATCGCTTCTGAGGGTGGTGATTTTATTCCCATTGAGTTTCGTCTCGTCTACACGTCAGGTTTGCCGCAGTAAATTTTATTTTATTTTACTTTCTGTCGCATTGAATGGCGGAGTCTGTTGCAGCTGGTTCTATTGTCAGCTCCTTCCAGGTGGGCTCGACTTCACTGCAGCAATAGACTCCGACTGTTCAACGGGCATTGGAAATGGAACTTCTTCCCCCCCCCTCCCGTGCTCGGTTTAGGGATCTCTTAGGGATTTAGGCATCTCTACTATAGACACATGTAGGCTTAACAGTAGCCTAAGTAATTTGAGTAGTGCTCTGCTTCATTCCATGTTGCAGCTCAGAAACCGCAATGTCAGACAGCGGCTTCACCGTGAAGACGCCCGTGACGCAGCTGAACGAGCTGCGCCAAGGCCAGGTAGCCTACGTCTTGACTAGCCAGTCCGGCCCCCCGCATTGTCCAGTGTTTGAAATGGCCTGCCGAGTTGACGGCCGCGAGTTTCGAGCCAATGGTCATTCGAAACAGGAGGCCAAGCAGGAGGCTGCGCGGCTGGCTGTGGCTGGTATCTTGAACTGCGCTTCCACTCCTGCAGTCCCCCCTGCCGCACGGATTGCCGCCGGCTCTAAGAGGTCGGCTGCAGATGCGTTCACGTCTGGCTCATCTCCAGCCAAGAAGCCGCGTACAGACCATTGGACTCCGCCTCCTCTTCCTGCTCCTCCTGCTCCTGCTGCTACTCGACCTCAGCTTTCGTTCTTGGCAGCTCTTCCCACTCCGCCAGCCTCCCAGCAGCAGAAAGGTCTGCCCAGTGCATCCGAGCTTGCCACCAAGAATCCTGTGTCAATTATTAACGAGCTCCGGCCGAACGGGGTCACTTTTCATCTTGTGGATACTAAGGAAGCGCCAGGCAGGACGCCGAGATTCGTTATGCAATGCGTTGTGGATGGCTACGCTTATACGGTGGTTATGCATATGCTGGAATATGTATTTTTCAACTTTGTCTATTTTTTTAGAATGTAATTCAAATTTTCATTTCAGGCTGAAGCGAATAACAAAAAGGTGGCAAAAATGAGATCGGCTCAAGTGGCTCTACGCGAAGCATTTCACCTGATGAGCACCTACAGCGGTGGGTAGACCTGATTTTTTTCTTATTTTGCTAGCTTCTAGATTTTAGAAAAATTAGCCTCTCCGATATTATCGTACTACCTTTTTTTCTACTGACCGTCAGTAGCATGTTAAAAATGTGACGCATTTTTTAACTCTCATCATTTACAACACTGAAATTCATTTGCGATTTTCTGTTGTAGCTGATGAGAATCGCTTATTAATTAAGTGTGGAAGCTTTTGTGCCGCACATGTTCTCAGAACTGGACAGCCTTGAACTTTTAAGTCTTGCGTCCACACGAGTACATGTACGAAACAAAGGTTACCAAGCGTCATTGAGCAACTGATTGCTTGTGAATTTGTTTGCAATTTTTTTCGTTTTTCGTTTTCCGGTTCGAGCATCGAAATATAATTGTTTTACCAATGTTTTTTGAGTTTTTAAGTTGTGTTACTGTCTTCATTTTTATGCAGGTTGGCTTTTAGTTTTAGAATTAATATAGATCAGAGGGACTCTAATGCCTATTAATAAGGTTCAAGAAAGGCATCAAAGCATCGCAACAGTATTATATAAATTCGTCCTTGGATGACACTTATTGACACGTAGAACTCTTTAACATCGAATATTAGCACTAATCATACAGTCTTTTACGAGTATTGTAGCGTTGCGCAGTCTGGAACAGGTTGGTTATGCTGAGATTAAGCTTCCTTAACTTGTGCCAACTGATCTAGGCTATAGTGGCTATATGTATCGGATAGGCCTAGTATAGTTTCTCCCTAGGCTGCTTCAGTTTTGCTATAGTATGCTTGCAAGCCTTGGCTTATCAAAAAAGCTTCTGTTTCCTACAAGGCATCCAATTTCCACAAGGGGCTGGGAATCTTCTTTCGCAAAAAAGCGAGCCTTTAGAACGATACCGCTTTTGGGCGTAGATAGATGTGAAATTCTGGCGAACGTGATGAAACATCCGTTGGGGTGACTTAACGACTTAGCTGGAGAAAAGTTCCAAGCTTACTTTTTGTCCTGCAGCATCTCTTCTGCCAATACAAATTGTTGAGCTTAGTTTATTCAGAGGCTTATAAGCCAAACTTGTATACTCGTCAACATTGACAACTCGCTACCCTTTGCCCCAGTGAGCAGTATCTTTCGACCAGCGTCTATCACCTGGGCAACCATTTTTATATTAAAAGATGCTTAAAAAAACAATGAAAACCGAGCGGAAGCTTCAATCCATCCAATATTCGCCCTCCGCTCTTCCCAATCCCTCCTCACCCAGCTCAACTCTGCGTCGCGTGGCGCAAGTTGCGTCACTCAAAAGTCAAAACTGAGCTAGAATCTACTGCGCACTCTCAACTCAAAGGTAACTTTTTAATGCTGTTGAGTATATATATACAGGAGCGTCGCCACTGGGAGGGGGGGGGGCAAAAGAGATGGGGTACATGCCAAAATGCTTTGTCCCCCACCCTCGTTGTGGAAATCAAACAGTTTTGCTTCAGGACGCTAAAATATAGCGCCTGCGACGCTAAAATTAGTATCTTAATGAGTGCATAAAATACATAAGCTTTGTCTTTCATCAGTAAGTTTGTGTTTGTAGCTCGCAAAGCTTAGTTCATCGCCTTCTCTAACATAAGGCTAAAATCCCAAGATTCAAATTTTTACAGTTAATCATAAATAACAGCATGAAAAACAATATGAGCACTTCTTCATGGGGTCTGTAACAAACAGCCCAAAAGGCCAGTTGAGTTAACGGTCAAATACTTTGCAAGTCCGTCAGCCATCAGTGCAAGCGAAATTCGTGCAAAACAAGTTGTAAATATGAGGCTATATATTGTTAAGGCCATCCGAGTATCCAGAATTAATTTTGTTCCCACTGCCGGACTACCTTAATTAGCTTGATTGAGTAGAATGAATGTATCGAACTATGTGTACTTGAAATGGACACGCAATCCATGTTGCAAAAAGGTCTCATCTGACAGTGATAATATAAGCGTATTCGCAGAAGGGCTGGCTGGGTTTTTAAGCGTCAGGAACGGTCTAAATTTAAGCGTCCGACACTGTTCTTGCGTTGCCTTAAAACATACAAAGGTACTAATTGTCGCGTCTCATGTCAATTGCTGTACAGTGACGTCGTTTTCCAGTTTCGTCAAGATTGCTGCAAAGAAGTGGTTCAGAAAAGCAACTAAAGGAGACACTCCTCTTCAATGGCATAATTAGCACTCTGATCTTTAGGACTACTCGTAAACAAGGCATGGAGCATCTGCAGAGCTCGAAAATTAACAGTGCAACGCAAAAAATAGGTGGCTGAGTAGGGGACCACTCCCATTTTCCAGGCATTAATTTCTAGTTATAGAAATCTAGAGAAAATATATATAGAATAGGTAACTGGTTATACAATAGACTAGCCACCTGCGCCCCGTTGAGAAGGTAACAAAGAAAATACTAATTTAAAAGAAACTACATTGTAGCTTTTCACCTTGCACAGTCACTATTGTTCGTTTCTCGAGGAAAGCTATGTTGAAAGCAAAAATGCATCCGCCCTAAAAGCCAGCCATCTAGCTTAAGATATCAGCACTTCTTTAAGCTTTGGCATCAAAGCCTTAGAGCCATGGCTTAACCCTAACTCTGAGCTACGTCAAGTTTTGGCGTTGGAGTCACTATAGACTTAAAGGCAGAGGCACTTTGGATTTAAAAAAGCCGCGAGAGTTAAGGATTGGCTAATTAAACTGAAATTTAAAACAAACATGACGCGGTACTGTCGGAATCGTATTGCTATGTGTGTACATTGTAGGCTGTTTTAATAAGCGACATCAGTGTATAATTCAATGTCGAGATGCTGAAAAATAGCTATCACTATGCCCTTTTTTAACCTCAAAACGTCCCTCGAAACGAGAACAGTGTGACTGATTTTCCGTGAAATTTCAAGCGTAAATCTAAAGATATGAAATTTATTTGGGAGAACTGCTGAAGGTTAGACTCTCTGTATTGCTGGGCAGAAATTTAATCAATTTATTTAAATGAACTGATTCAGTTAGATATCAAGCGAGCGCAGATAGAAATGAGCTACTCTGTAAAGCGTGTTGCCATTTTGGTACATTAAAGATTGCTGATTATTATTACAGGCGCACATCAAGGGTGATGAATTTCATATTTTATGATATTACACTCGTATTTGATTGAACTAATTATTACAACTAATGAAAGAATAATAACAAAATGCTGGTGGTAAAAATATTTTAGTTAAATTTATTTTCGACAAGGCTTGTGTCTTTGATGAATTTTCCTAGTAAGTCCATTATGCATTCTAGTTATCGAATCAATAGTTGAACTAAATGATAAATATCATGTTCATATCATCAAGTTGATGATAAATATGTATACTCAACAACATTAAAAAGTCGCCATCTTTGAGAGTGCTCAGTAAATTCTAGCTCAGTGTTGACTTTTGAGTGACGCAACTTGCGCCACGCGATGCAGAGTTGGGCTGGGTGAGGAGGGATTGGGAAGAGCGGAGGGCGAAGATTGGATGGATTGAAGCTTCCGCCCGGTTTTCATAGTTTTTTTTAAGCATTTTTCAATATCAAAATGGCTGGCTAAGTGATAGACGCTGGTCGAAAGATAACTGCTCACTGGGGCAAAGGGTGGCGTTTTTCTTACAGTCCCCCCTCTCACCATTAAAATCCGCCCTCCCCGTCAAAATCCACCCTCACCATCAAAATCCGCCCTCCCCATCAAAATCTGCCGCCCCATCTTTCAAATCCGCCATCCCCATCAAAATCCGCCTTCACCATCAAGATCTGCTCTCGCCATCAAAATCCACCGTCTCATCTTTCAAAATCCGCCCTCTCCATCAAAATCCACCCTCACCATCAAGATCCGCCCTCTCCATCAAAATCCACCCTCACCATCAAAATCCGCCCTCCCCATCAAAATCTGCCGCCCCATCTTTCAAAATCCGCCCTCTCCATCAAAATCCGCCCTCTCCATCAAAATCCGCCCTCTCCATCAAAATCCGCCCTCTCCATCAAAATCCGCCCTCACCATCAAAATCCGCCCTCCCCATCAAAATCTGCCGTCCCATCTTTCAAATCCGCCATCCCCATCAAAATCCGCCTTCACCATCAAGATCTGCTCTCGCCATCAAGATCTGCTCTCGCCATCAAAATCCACCGTCTCATCTTTCAAAATCCGCCCTCTCCATCAAAATCCGCCCTCTCCATCAAAATCCGCCCTCACCATCAAAATCCGCCCTCCCCATCAAAATCTGCCGTCCCATCTTTCAAATCCGCCATCCCCATCAAAATCCGCCTTCACCATCAAGATCTGCTCTCGCCATCAAAATCCACCGTCTCATCTTTCAAAATCCGCCCTCTCCATCAAAATCCGCCCTCTCCATCAAAATCCGCCGTCCCATCTTTCAAATCCGCCATCCCCATCAAAATCCGCCGTCCCATCTTTCAAATCCGCCATCCCCATCAAAATCCGCCGTCCCATCTTTCAAATCCGCCCTCTCCAAAATTCGCTCTCTCCATCAAAATCCGCCCTCTGCCTTTAAAACCCGCACTCCCCCTCGTACAACTCGGTCAGTCAATCGCCTCAATCCTCATTCTCGCCGTCGCCAATATTCGCAGGCAGCGGCGACTCGGCCTCGCCCTGCCAAGCGCCGGCCGCCACCCCGACCGAGCAGTCGTTCGCCGACTCGGTGCAGCGCCTGGTTCGAGACCAGTTCGAGCAGCTCGCCTCCGGCCTGTCGGAGCGCCTGGCCCGCCGCAAAGTCTTGGCCGGCATCGTCATGAGCCGCGGACCCGACCTGGACCCCAGCGCAGACCTGACCGTCGTGTGCGTGACCACCGGGACCAAGTGCCTCTCCGGCCAGCACCTGGACGCCAGCGGTTCCTGCCTCCTCGACTGTCACGCCGAGGTTCTCAGCCGGAGATGCCTGCTGCAATTTTTTCATCACCAGCTGGCCACCGCCATCAAGAGCAACTCTGAATCAATTTTTCAACTGGCGACCAACGGTTCCAAGTTTTGGTGAGCAAGAGCAGTTTCTTAGAAACTGGGGGGTTGCCGCTTCCATACTGAGAAGTTACCCGCCTTGACTCTCATGAAACTCAGAGGTTACCCGCTTTGACTCTCATGAGACTCTTGAGGTTACCCGCTTTGACTCTCATGAGACTCTTGAGGTTACCCGCTTTGAATCTCATGAGACTCTTGAGGTTACCCGCTTTGACTCTCATGAGACTCTTGAGGTTACCCGCTTTGACTCTCATGAGACTCTTGAGGTTACCCGCTTTGAATCTCATGAGACTCTTGAGGTTATCCGCTTTGACTCTCATGAGACTCTTGACGTTACCCGCTTTGACTTTCATTAGACTCAGTGGTTACCCGCTTTGAATCTCATGAGACTCTTGAGGTTACCCGCTTTGACTCTCATGAGACTCTTGAGGTTACCCGCTTTGAATCTCATGAGACTCTTGAGGTTACCCGCTTTGACTCTCATGAGACTCTTGAAGTTACCCGCTTTGAATCTCATGAGACTCTTGAGGTTACCCGCTTTGACTCCAATGAGACTCAGAGGTTACCTCATTTGACCCTCATGCGACTCAGAGATTATCCAATTTGACTCCAATGAGACTCAAAGGCTATCCGCCTTGACTCTCATGAGACTCAGAGATTACCCAATTTGACTCCGATGAGACTCAGAGATTACCCAATTTGACTTTCATAAGACTCAGAGATTACTCGCTTTGACTGTCATGAGACTCAGATGTTACCCGATTTTACTCTCATTAGACTCACAGATTACTCAGACATGCCAGAATGCTTGACAAGAGAACAACCCTGCACGCGACTATAACAATGCAGTGTAGAAATATATACAACTTAGCAGAACTCTGCTCAGGCACAGGTACATTATAATGCAGAGACAGCTTTTCCATCAAATTCATAGTTTAAAACATTTTGCTGCTTGCTCAGTTCTCGGGTGACAGATCAAATGTCGGTTGTGTAACATGCGTCTGAATGATTGCAAGGTAGCTGTTTACCTGGCTGTAGGAATCCACTGTGAACTGTCAGGTATGAGCAAACTACCTGACACCTAACACCTGACACTGATGAATGGTGGCAGCCCTATTCAATACACACTGGCAACCCTATTCAATACACACTGGCAACCCTTTTCAATACACACTGGCAACCCTATTCAATACACACTGGCAACCCTATTCAATACACACTGGCAACCCTTTTCAATACACACTGGCAACCCTATTCAATACACACTGGCAACCCTATTCAATACAGTGACAACCCTATTCAATACAGTGGCAACCCTATTCAATACACACTGACAACCCTATTCAATACAGTGACAACCCTATTCAATACACACTGGCAACCCTATTCAATACACACTGGCAACCCTATTCAATACACACTGGCAACCCTATTCAATACAGTGGCAACCCTATTCAATACACTGGCAACCCTATTCAATACACACTAGCAACCCTATTCAATACACACTGGCAACCCTATTCAATACACGGGGCAACCAAACTCTTACAATAAAGTTTCAAAAATGCTTATAATCTCCCCATTTGTCGCCTCTAAAGCCTACGACCCGAGGTGTCCCTGCACCTGTACATCAGCACTTCGCCCTGCGGCGACGCCCGAGTCTTCGCGCCCACGGACCCCGGCGCCGCGGCCGACGCTTCTGGCGACGCCACCGAAGCGGCCAACGAGGACGAGCACCCGACCAGAGCGTCGCGCGGCCTGTTGCGCACCAAGATCGAGTGCGGCGAAGGCACCATCCCGGTGCCCGCCACCCTGGTCGCGCAGACCTGGGACGGCATCCTCGGCGGCGAACGGCTGCTCACAATGTCCTGCTCGGACAAGGTGGCCTCCTGGTGCCTTCTCGGACTTCAAGGCTGCCTGCTTAGCCGCCTAGTTGAGCCGGTGTACCTTCGCTCGATTGTGATTGGCTCGTCGTTCAACCGGTCGCACTGCCGGCGCGCTCTGATTGGCCGGCTGCAGCGGCCGGCCCCGGGCCTGCCCGTGGCCGAGCCGGCTCTGCTGGGCGTCACCGAGCGGGACCCCCGGCAGGCCCGGGCCGCGCCAGACTGCTCGCTGAACTGGTACTGCCTGGACGGTGTCCAGCCCGAGTTGGTGAACTCGTCCACTGGCCGGCTGGTGCCCGAAACTGTCACTGATGCCTCGGACAATGCGTCGCGACTGTCTAAGCGAGCCCTGTTTGCCAACTATGCCAGGCTGGTGCACCTGCTGAGGCGGCAGCACCAGGCTCAGAGCAGGAGGCCCCAGCAGCAGCTGAGGCTGCCCCCGGTGCCAAAGACCGGGTCATCCGGCATCACCTACCGCGAGGCCAAGGAGGCTTGCACAGAATACCGATCGGCGAAGTCGGCCATGATTGGCTTCCTGCGGCAGAATGGCAAAGGCCTGTGGGCGGCCAAGCCGTGGGAGCTGCAGGAGTTCACTTTGTGATTGATCTGCTTTTACCCGGTTTTTAGCCTCACTTATTGCTGGTTTACTTGAAGTATGATTCGGTTTGATGACTTCTTTCACTCAAGTCTTGCTGAATCGAGAAAATCGCCCTGCAATCTCTATGAGAATCGCCCTAAAATCTCTATGAGAATCGCCCTACAATCTCTATGAGAATCGCCCTAAAATCTCTATGAGAATCGCCCTACAATCTCTATGAGAATCGCCCTACAATCTCTATGAGAATCCCCCTGAAATCTCTATGAGAGTCGCCCTACAATCTCTATGAGAATCACCCTGAAATCTCTATGAGAATCACCCTGAAATCTCTATGAGAGTCGCCCAACAATCTCTATGAGAATCACCCTGAAATCTCTATGAGAATCGCCCAACAATCCCTATGAGAATCGCCCTGCAATCTCTTTGAGAATCGGCCTACAATCCCTATGAGAATCGCCCTACAATCTCTATGAGAGTCGCCCTACAATCTCTATGAGAATCGCCCTACAATCTCTATGAGAGTCGCCCTACAATCTCTATGAGAGTCGCCCTACAATCTCTATGAGAGTCGCCCTACAATCTCTATGAGAATCGCCCTACAATCTCTATGAGAGTCGCCATTCAATCTCTAGATGAGTGTAATGGAAGCTGCTGTAGAATGGAAATTTTATCGATAATTATTCATTCAGTTACATTCGCTGCTCAATTCCGACTGCCCAGCCAAAGAGCGTCTGTATAGTTATGTTTAAGTTTCAAATACAAAATATTCAGTGATTTATGAAGAATATCTGAGCTGCCAGATGGTTATGCTGCTTCATCATTCTGCCTGTTTTTTAAATTTGTTTCTCAGAATATGACCTTAATTGCTTTTGTTAGTCTTGTTGCTGAAGCAGTATTAACTGCGGTGATTTATCCCCCTCTATCCACATGGATAATGGCCCTCTATCCACACGGAGAATGGTCTTCTATCCACATGCAAAATGGCCCTCTATCCACATACAGTATGGCCTTCTATCTACATGGATAATGTCCCTCTATCCACATGGATAATGGCCCTTAATCCACGCGGATAATGGCCCTTAATCCACGCGGATAATGGCCCTTAATCCACGCGGATAATGGCCCTTAATCCACGCGGATAATGGCCCTTAATCCACGCGGATAATGGCCCTTAATCCACGCGGATAATGGCCCTTAATCCACGCGGATAATGGCCCTCTATCTCTATCCACATGCAAAATGGCCCTCTATCCACATGCAGAATGGCCCTCTATCCACATGCAAAATGGCCCTCTATCCACATGCAGAATGGCCCTCTATCCACATGCAGAATGGCCCTCTATCCACATGGAGAGTCCACGTGGCCCTCTACAGTAATCGAGTCTAGAAAACGTATGCAGTAGCTCTTTAAGCCTAGTCACTGAGCATGGCTTACGTCATCACTATCGTAATCGCAAGGCCGTCCCATGCAGTTAATTACGAAAATGCCCTGTTAGCTGGACAGCCAGCAGATCTCAGATTGACTCACTCACTACACTTCAAAGGCCTGAAACTCTACTTTGTTTGGCGGTTATCGGGTGGGTACAAAGTTCAGCTAAGTACAAAGGAGCCAATGAAAGGGATTGGGTCTGCAGTTTAAAAAAAATCTACCGACTTTCGACTCACGTGACTATTAAAAATAATAGCCCCTGGATGTGGATCCATTGTGTAGCATCCAGGATCCTTCCTCCCATCTTTGTTACCTGTCAAGGTGCATTGTTTCCCATTGAAGTTCACCCAGATGTTCTTTACCTCAATTATATAGTCTGCAAATTTAATTGCCTGTTAAGTGCCCAAATGCCTGTCAAGAATTATAATTGCAGTGCTTGTGGGGTCAATTCCATTTAGAATGCCGCCAAGCATTGCTGGTGTGGGGTTGCCGCAGGCTTTCACCTGATAATTAGGCTTTACCTCGTAACTGCAGTACGAGGTATCCACATGAACCCACATCAAGAATTTGTCACATTCAGAGTGGCCCTCTATCCACATGGTGAATGGCCATCTATCCACATGGAGAATGGCCTTCTATCCACATGCAGAATGGCCATCTATCCGCATGCAGAATGGCCATCTATCCACATGGAAAATCAGTCTGTATTCACTTGCAGAATGGCCCTCTATCCTCTGCATAGTATAACAGAATCCCTGATAATAACACTGACACGCAGGGAGTCATTTTCAAGTCAAAGATCTCTGACATTCCTCTAGCAGCTTATAGCCATCGTAAGCACTTTTAATTCCGTAATAGGAATACAAGTAATCCTGTAAAGACAGACTGAAATCAATTCTCGTGTGCAAGAATGAAAAATAAGATTAATAGGCTACAGAACTCATGTGCTTGCTGTCTGCTATAGTAAGCTGGTTTGACTTCAGAGCTGCATGAGACGCATGCTAGCTGCTGAGGTAATTGCCGGATTGATGATATCTGGCCTATGCATCTACAGCAGCTATAGGTCTTGCAGTTAATGACAGTGTATGCTTCCTTATCCTTAGTACTCGTAAAACACGAGCTTTACCTTGCTGTGGGGCCGCAGTCTTTAATAACAAAAACTGAATGCAAAGCTGTAGTCGTACGCTAAAAGTTTTGAGATCCGCTCGAACGAAGCACTCACTTAGGCGCCGCAGGTTGTAGTTTAGTGATCTGGCGCCGGAGCTAGTTTCTAGTTAAGTGATCTGGCGCCGGAGCTGTTGTGAACTGGCGCTGTAGCTAGGTTGTAGTTTAGTGATCTGGCGCCGGAGCTGTTGTGAACTGGCGCTGTAGCTAGGTTATAGTTTAGTGATCTGGCGCCGGAGCTGTTGTGAACTGGCGCTGTAGCTAGGTTGTATTTTAGTGATCTGGCGCCGGAGCTAGGTTGTAGTTTAGTGATCTGGCGCCGGAGCTAGGTTGTAGTTTAGTGATCTGGCGCCGGAGCTAGGTTGTAGTTTAGTGATCTGGCGCCGGAGCTAGGTTGTAGTTTAGTGATCTGGCGCCGGAGCTAGGTTGTAGTTTAGTGATCTGGCGCCGGAGCTAGGTTGTAGTTTAGTGATCTGGCGCCGGAGCTAGGTTGTAGTTTAGTGATCTGGCGCCGGAGCTAGGTTGTAGTTTAGTGATCTGGTGCCGCAGCTAGTTTCTAGTTAAGTGATCTGGCGCCGGAGCTGTTGTGAACTGGCGCTGTAGCTAGGTTGTAGTTTAGTGATCTGGCGCCGGAGCTAGGTTGTAGTTTAGTGATCTGGTGCCGCAGCTAGTTTCTAGTTAAGTGATCTGGCGCCGGAGCTGTTGTGAACTGGCGCTGTAGCTAGGTTGTAGTTTAGTGATCTGGCGCCGGAGCTGTTGTGAACTGGCGCTGTAGCTAGGTTGTAGCTTAGTGATCTGGCGCCGGAGCTAGGTTGTAGTTTAGTGATCTGGCGCCGGAGCTGTTGTGAACTGGCGCTGTAGCTAGGTTGTAGTTTAGTGATCTGGCGCCGGAGCTGTTGTGAACTGGCGCCGGAGCTAGGTTGTAGTTTAGTGATCTGGTGCCGCAGCTAGTTTCTAGTTAAGTGATCTGGCGCCGGAGCTGTTGTGAACTGGCGCTGTAGCTAGGTTGTAGTTTAGTGATCTGGCGCCGGAGCTAGATTGTATTTTAGTGATCTGGCGCCGGAGCTAGATTGTAGTTTAGTGATCTGGCGCCGGAGCTAGGTTGTAGTTTAGTGATCTGGCGCCGGAGCTAGGTTGTAGTTTAGTGATCTGGCGCCGGAGCTGTTGTGAACTGGCGCTGTAGCTAGGTTGTAGTTTAGTGATCTGGCGCCGGAGCTGTTGTGAACTGGCGCCGGAGCTAGGTTGTAGTTTAGTGATCTGGTGCCGCAGCTAGTTTCTAGTTAAGTGATCTGGCGCCGGAGCTGTTGTGAACTGGCGCTGTAGCTAGGTTGTAGTTTAGTGATCTGGCGCCGGAGCTGTTGTGAACTGGCGCTGTAGCTAGGTTGTATTTTAGTGATCTGGCGCCGTAGCTAGGTTGCAGTTTAGTGATCTGGCGCCGGAGCTAGATTGTAGTTTAGTGATCTGGCGCCGGAGCTGTTGTGAACTGGCGCTGTAGCTAGGTTGTAGTTTAGTGATCTGGCGCCGGAGCTGTTGTGAACTGGCGCTGTAGCTAGGTAGTGATCTAGCTTAGTGATCTGGCGCCGGAGCTGTTGTGAACTGGCGCTGTAGCTAGGTTGTAGTTTAGTGATCTGGCGCCGGAGCTGTTGTGAACTGGCGCTGTAGCTAGGTTGTAGCTTAGTGATCTGGCGCCGGAGCTAGGTTGTAGTTTAGTGATCTGGCGCCGGAGCTGTTGTGAACTGGCGCTGTAGCTAGGTTGTAGTTTAGTGATCTGGCGCCGGAGCTGTTGTGAACTGGCGCCGGAGCTAGGTTGTAGTTTAGTGATCTGGTGCCGCAGCTAGTTTCTAGTTAAGTGATCTGGCGCCGGAGCTGTTGTGAACTGGCGCTGTAGCTAGGTTGTAGTTTAGTGATCTGGCGCCGGAGCTGTTGTGAACTGGCGCTGTAGCTAGGTTGTATTTTAGTGATCTGGCGCCGTAGCTAGGTTGCAGTTTAGTGATCTGGCGCCGGAGCTAGATTGTAGTTTAGTGATCTGGCGCCGGAGCTGTTGTGAACTGGCGCTGTAGCTAGGTTGTAGTTTAGTGATCTGGCGCCGGAGCTGTTGTGAACTGGCGCTGTAGCTAGGTTGTAGTTTAGTGATCTGGCGCCGGAGCTGTTGTGAACTGGCGCTGTAGCTAGGTTGTAGCTTAGTGATCTGGCGCCGGAGCTGTTGTGAACTGGCGCTGTAGCTAGGTTGTAGTTTAGTGATCTGGCGCCGGAGCTGTTGTGAACTGGCGCTGTAGCTAGGTTGTAGCTTAGTGATCTGGCGCCGGAGCTGTTGTGAACTGGCGCTGTAGCTAGGTTGTAGTTAAGTGATCTGGCGCCGGAGCTAGGTTGTAGTTTAGTGATCTGGCGCCGCAGCTAGATTGTAGTTTAGTGATCTGGCGCCGGAGCTAGGTTGTAGTTTAGTGAACTGGCGCCGCATTTCTGCGCCATTAAGCACCAGTGAACCGGTCTCATGCACCAAGCCAGTGCAGACCATTGTTGACTGCGTCATATTGATTTTATTTATAATCTGGAACTGTGGTCAGTGGGGCATGCTTTGATTGTGTTTTTGGCTCGTAAGAACCGTGCCGTTTCAACAGTATTCGATTTCTTTTCCAGGATTTTTTATTTTCAGCGAAGAGGTTCAAATCCGATTGTTTGAAACTAAATCGCTTTGATTTTCTCAGAAATTTGCTTTTAAATATATGGTCGAAAGGCTTCTTTAGCTCTCGTTCGTAATGGTTGAAATGGAGACTTTTGTTTGATTCTTAGAATCCTTTCCTGTAGAACTAACTGCCTTTAGCCTTCAAGTTTGTAAATTGTAAATTTGTTTCTAAGAATCATGTCGACAACCTGAAAATGGCTTGTCTAGTCGCCTAGGAATTATTTTTAAGTTTACTTTCTAAGAAACTTCTATGAGTTTGCTTTCTAAGAAATTTCTATATACTATATGAGTTTGCTTTCTAAGAAACTTCTATATGAGATTGCTTTCTAAGAAAGTTCTATATGAGTTTGCTTTCTAAGAAACTTCTATAGGAGTTTGCTTTCTAAGAAATTTCTATATGAGTTTGCTTTCTAAGAAACTTCTATATGAGTTTGCTTTCTAAGAAACTTCTATAGGAGTTTGCTTTCTAAGAAACTTCTATATGAGTTTGCTTTCTAAGAAACGTATGTATGAGTTTGCTTTCTAAGAAACTTCTATATGAGTTTGCATTCTAAGAAACTTCTATCGGAGTTTGCTTTCTAAGAAACGTATGTATGAGTTTGCTTTCTAAGAAACTTCTGTATACTATACGAGTTTGCTTTCTAAGAAAGTTCTATATGAGTTTGCTTTCTAAGAATCATTTTCTAATGCTCCAAAACAGACTTTATAGAATCGTTTCTACCGCTTTAACTTTCTAAGAATCGTCTGTCTCTAAGTTTTGCAAATTCAAAAAAGCATCTCTAAATAATTTTCTGAGAATTATCTGTAGATCGGCTTTCTTAGAAAGGTCTCAACTTATTGTTGGACTCGACCTAATACAGAATTCTGTATAAAGAATCTCTAATTATCTTATCATTATTCTCATGGGGAGTTCGGTATCTCCCATGTAGACACGCTTGTCTGGCTCAGCCGCAGGTGTGCATTCACCTGCACGGCACTCGCCTGGACTTGTTATTTTTCTGTTAATCCTGATTAGCTTGTTTTGTTATTGTTGCTGCGGCTAATGCTGCACTAGTGTTAATCCTGTCCCGGACTTGTGTCCCTCTCCCCATGGACTTGTGTAGCTGCCGTTCTCCATGTGGCTTCCGAAACAATTTCCGAAATTTTCCCCACAATTCAGTCACTTACTTATTAGCCTGCTGGGTCTGTTGCACTCGGGCGAACTGCTTTGTTTCCGCTTGACCCGTGTCAAAATTCAAAGCTTTGTCAGCTATTTACACAGCACAGGGCGGAGCTCGCTTTGACGTCTTACAAGTTGCATCACTAAGTGCCGCTTCTGCACGACTGCGCACGGGCTCTTCCCGGCGGGTTCCGGAATTAAGGTCACTAAAAGGACAAAGTACAATACAAGTAAAGTAGCTGGGTACTTCGTTTTTTTACTTTTATTTGTGTAGTTACTTCGTTGGGCAGCCATTCGATTAATTATTTCGTTAGTGAGGTTGTGAGTTAGTTAGTGAGTTAGTTAGTTAGTGAGTTAGTTAGTTAGTTAGTGAGTGAGTTAGTTAGTGAGTTAGTTAGTTAGTTAGTTAGTGAGTTAGTTAGTTAGTTAGTTAGTGAGTTAGTGAGTTAGTTAGTTAGTTAGTTAGTTAGTGAGTTAGTTAGTTAGTCAGTGAGTTAGTTAGTTAGTTAGTTAGTGAGTTAGTGAGTTAGTTAGTTAGTCAGTGAGTTAGTTAGTTAGTGAGTTAGTTAGTGAGTTAGTGAGTTAGTTAGTTAGTCAGTGAGTTAGTTAGTCAGTGAGTTAGTTAGTTAGTTAGTGAGTTAGTTTTTTAGTTAGTTAGTTAGTTAGTGAGTTAGCTTTTTAGTTAGTTAGTTAGTTAGTTAGTTAGTTAGTTAGTAGTTAGTTAGTTAGTTAGTTAGTTAGTTAGTTAGTTAGTTAGTGAGTTAGTTAGTTAGTAGTTAGTTAGTTAGTTAGTTAGTTAGTTAGTTAGTTAGTTAGTGAGTTAGTTTCTTAGCTAGTTAGCTGAAGAGTTACTAACGGCAGTCCAAAGCGGCATTAATACTCCAGAAGTCAACAATTTTCACGATCCAAAGCTCCCGTTTTAATTTCGCAACTGAGACACAAAATTTATTTTGCTACTTTGCTGTTGTCCAGTTCTAAACGTCAAAGCTTTGCAACACGAACAACATTTATAAGCAAGCAGTTTCTTGTTATTTTCGTTGACTGCTCAATGAAAATCTACGCAAAGTCAATAATATTTGTGGTAGCTAACAGGGACAAGGACAAAAAATTCACGAAATTATAGCAATTCACATCAAACTAAATTAGTAATCTTAGCGATTTTTCTACCAGCTGACAAACATGACGTTTTTACACAGAGTGGCACAAGACAAAAGCTACTTGTACAGTCAAAAATCTAAATAACATCTGTGCCAACGCAAACGCAGTGTTATCTCGTAAACTGGTCAAAAGTCATATTGCGAACAAAAAAGCGCTTCTGGTCAAAGAAACTCGCAAACGTTTCGATGCAGCACAATGGCAAAAATGAGACAGAGAGTGGCAGAAAACTGCAGTAAAATATCTACTCATGTACAGTATTTCGACTATTCATTGACTTCTCATCAGGTGTGAAAAACAACATGCATAAAAACATCGAATGTAATTTTTTTTCTTTTCGAAAACAAAACTTTAATTAGTGTCGGACAATGACCAGTCAAACTCGTGTTGAATTCCCAATATTTCACCTCCGTTCCGCAGCTCACGGTGTCGGGGTCTGACTGCTCCCGGCCTGAGTCGAGCCCACCGTGCTGCAGTTCACTCGCTGGAATCCCACAAAATTGTTATTGCGCTTCGTGCCGCTGCTGCTGCCGCTGCGATCCTTGCTGCTCCTCTTCATGCTGTTGTTGTCGGTGGGTGGCTGGTGCGTGCGCAGCGTGTTGGTCAGCCGCTGGTGCCGCGCCTCGCCCAGGTGGATCATCGGCAGGGCGACCTGCTGACTGTTTCGGACGCGCCTGCGGCAGAGACGCGACAGGACCTGACGGAATCCGCGACGGAAATTCTCGGACAGGAAGTTGTAGATGATCGGATTGACGCAGGAGCTCACGTAGCCGAGGATCAGGCAGCACTGCGAGATGGACAGGTACATCGAGATGCTGTCGGCGTCGGGCGGCTGACCCAGCAGCAAGCAGGGGAACAGGACGCTGGCCAGATCGACGAAGTGGAACGGCAGCCAGCAGGCCAGGAAGGAGGCCACCAGGGTCACTACTAGGATCGTCACCTTTCGTTTGGTACGCAGCGTCTGTGTGCTGGATTCCGGCCGGCGAAAGATCCACAGCCGGTACAGCATGCTGCCGGAGAAGTAGCCGATAAGCAGCAGGGGAATGACGTAGCCCAGCAGGGCCCGGCCGATGAACAGCGTCAGCTTCAGCCGTTCGTCGATGATTTTGTAGCTGCAGATCTTTTCACCGCCGGCAGTCTCTTGCTGGTAGGTGAGGAACCAGGGCAGGGAGATGAGGCCGGATATCAGCCACAGGGAGGCCGCCACCGCCTGGAATGAAATTAATTTCCATAAATGACTCAATTCTACAAGCTGCGAAAGGATTAGAACTTGAAAGACGTCGTTTTAAAACCAATTTGAGACGTCACTTCAGGAAATTAACTTTATGAGCCTGGATATAAGGATAATCGAGAACGTCACTCTAAGGGCTGATGACTAAGACAATTGAGTACTAAGCGATAACGACGCAGTGAGACAATCGATCGACGATGTCTCAATGACGTCACAGAAACGATCGATGTACAATGTCTCAATGAAGTCACAAAAACGATCGATCTACGATGTCTCTATGACTTCACAAAAACGATCGATCTACGATGTCTCTTTGACTTCACAAAAACGATCGATCTACGATGTCTCTTTGACTTCACAAAAACGATCGATCTACGATGTCTCTATGACGTCACAAAAACGATCAATCTACGATGTCGAAACGAACGATCTACGAAACGAACGATCTCCGTGACATCACGTACGATCGTTTGTCAAAAACGATCGTGACGTCACGAAAAATCTATCCTTCTACAATGTCTCAATTGACGTCACAAGAAGCATGCAACCGATCCACGATGTCTAAATGACGCCGCAGGAAACAATCTATCGATGATTTTTTCGATGGCGTCACAGAGATACAATTAATAACTTCGCACGTGATGAGTTCACCTGAATGTTAATTTTATGGCACAGGTGGCTGATAGTCAAAAAAGAGTACGAATTTCAATTTAATGACGCAGGTGGCTGATAGTCAGACAAGAGTACGAGTTAATCATTTGAAGCTCTCACCTGAGCATTGGCTCTTCGTCGTCGGTTGCTCATGGGGTCGGAGATGGCCAGGTACCGATCGAGCGACATGGCAACGAGAAAGGAGGCGGACGCCTGCATGTTGAGGTACTGCACGAAGTGCACCAAACGGCAGCCGAAGTCGCCAAGCGGCCAGTAGGCGTCGAAGACGTAGACGATGGTGTGCACAGGCACGCAGAACAGGAGGAACAGCATGTCGGCCACGGCCAGGTGCAGGATGTACGCGTGCACGGTAGACCTGCGATAGTGCTTAGCGCGAATGCTGACCAGCAGCACCAGGCTGTTCCCGATGAGGCCGACCAGAAAGATAAGCAAGTAGCAGACGATCGTGAAAACCCGCTGGCCGAGAGCCGGGTGCATATCGGACACGCCTGACAGGTTGCTGCCGCAGACTGGAAGAGTACATTGAATTGCCAGGAGCATGGTAAAAAGCTTGAGTTGCATCATAAAAAATCTGATAGACTTACACTACTGGCGCCTTGGCATCTTTGTTCTTTTTCGCAGACCTTTTCGCAGATCCCCATTTTCTGATCCCCGTTTCCTGATCCCCATTTCCTGATCCCATTTCCTGATCCCTATTTTCTGATCCCATTTCCTGATCCCCATTTTCTGATCCCCGTTTCCTGATCCCCGTTTCCTGATCCCCATTTCCTGATCCCCGTTTCCTGATCCCAATTCCCTGATCCCCGTTTCCTGATCCCCATTTTCTGATCCCCATTTCCTGATCCCATTATCTGATCCCTATTTTCTGATCCCATTTTCTGATCGTAATTCCCTGATCTCAAGCTTCCATTTTGCCCTGGCAGTAAGTGAATTCGTATCTTTATATAGCCAAAACATTAGACTCAAACAGAGGCTTTTTGATCTTCAAAGCAGTTCCGAGTGCATGCGTGCTAGAAAACCCCCTTTTTACTGAAATTCGTTCTAATCCCCTACTTTGAGAATGGGGATTAACTCCGAGAATCGATGCGCGGGATGTAATTGGTGCTCGCACTCGCGAATATTCGAATCCATTAACATTTATTTTCAACTGCATGCAGACTGGGGCCTACTTGAATTGAAGGTCAAGGATCTCGCAGGATAATTAGCCGACAGAGGGGGAGGGGGCTGAAGCCCTGAGGCGGCATCGGTGCGAAATTGTCTGAACTCAAGCGGCAGACTCGGTGTGTCTTGAGGGCAACTACGGTCATCTCAGACAGAAATATGGAGGCACAGATAGAGGGAAGGAGCTAGAGATTACGATTGGTAGGGGTTGAGATCCCAAGGCATAAATATACGTGAGCTGTCTGTAGTGTCACTGAGACTGTCTGTAGTGTCACTGAAACTGTCTGTAGTATCACTGAGACTGTCTGTAGTGTCACTGAGACTGTCTGTAGTGTCACTGAGACTGTCTGTAGTGTCACTGAGACTGTCTGTAGTGTCACTGAGACTGTCTGTAGTGTCACTGAGACTGTCTGTAGTGTCACTGAGACTGTCTGTAGTATCACTGAGACTGTCACTGAAACTGTCTGTAGTGTCACTGAAACTGTCTGTAGTGTCACTGAGACTGTCTGTAGTGTCACTGAGACTGTCTGTAGTGTCACTGAGACTGTCTGTAGTGTCACTGAAACTGTCTGTAGTGTCACTGAAACTGTCTGTAGTGTCACTGAGACTGTCTGTAGTGTCACTGAAGCTGTCTGTAGTGTCATTGAGACTGTCTGTAGTGTCACTGAGACTGTCTGTAGTGTCACTGAGACTGTCTGTAGTGTCACTGAGACTGTCTGTAGTGTCACTGAGACTGTCTGTAGTGTCACTGAGACTGTCTGTAGTGTCACTGAGACTGTCTGTAGTGTCACTGAGACTGTCTGTAGTGTCACTGAGACTGTCTGTAGTGTCACTGAAACTGTCTGTAGTGTCACTGAAACTGTCTGTAGTGTCACTGAGACTGTCTGTAGTATCACTGAGACTGTCTGTAGTGTCACTGAGACTGTCTGTAGTGTCACTGAAACTGTCTGTAGTGTCACTGAGACTGTCTGTAGTGTCACTGAGACTGTCTGTAGTGTCACTGAGACTGTCTGTAGTGTCACTGAAACTGTCTGTAGTGTCACTGAGACTGTCTGTAGTGTCACTGAGACTGTCTGTAGTGTCACTGAGACTGTCACTGAAACTGTCTGTAGTGTCACTGAGACTGTCTGTAGTGTCACTGAGACTGTCTGTAGTGTCACTGAAACTGTCTGTAGTGTCACTGAAACTGTCTGTAGTGTCACTGAGACTGTCTGTAGTGTCACTGAGACTGTCTGTAGTATCACTGAGACTGTCACTGAAACTGTCTGTAGTGTCACTGAGACTGTCTGTAGTGTCACTGAGACTGTCTGTAGTATCACTGAGACTGTCACTGAAACTGTCTGTAGTGTCACTGAAACTGTCTGTAGTGTCACTGAAACTGTCTGTAGTGTCACTGAGACTGTCTGTAGTGTCACTGAAGCTGTCTGTAGTGTCATTGAGACTGTCTGTAGTGTCACTGAGACTGTCTGTAGTGTCACTGAGACTGTCTGTAGTGTCACTGAGACTGTCTGTAGTGTCACTGAGACTGTCTGTAGTGTCACTGAGACTGTCTGTAGTGTCACTGAAACTGTCTGTAGTGTCACTGAAACTGTCTGTAGTGTCACTGAGACTGTCTGTAGTATCACTGAGACTGTCACTGAAACTGTCTGTAGTGTCACTGAGACTGTCTGTAGTATCACTGAGACTGTCACTGAAACTGTCTGTAGTGTCACTGAGACTGTCTGTAGTGTCACTGAAGCTGTCTGTAGTGTCATTGAGACTGTCTGTAGTGTCACTGAGACTGTCTGTAGTGTCACTGAGACTGTCTGTAGTGTCACTGAGACTGTCTGTAGTGTCACTGAAACTGTCTGTAGTGTCACTGAGACTGTCTGTAGTGTCACTGAGACTGTCTGTAGTGTAACTGAAACTGTCTGTAGTGTCACTGAAGCTGTCTGTAGTGTCATTGAGACTGTCTGAAGTGTCACTGAGACTGTCTGTAGTGTCACTGAAACTGTCTGTAGTGTCACTGAGACTGTCTGTAGTGTCACTGAGACTGTCTGTAGTATCACTGAGACTGTCACTGAAACTGTCTGTAGTGTCACTGAGACTGTCTGTAGTGTCACTGAGACTGTCTGTAGTGTCACTGAGACTGTCTGTAGTGTCACTGAAACTGTCTGTAGTGTCACTGAGACTGTCTGTAGTGTCACTGAGACTGTCTGTAGTGTCACTGAGACTGTCTGTAGTGTCACTGAGACTGTCTGTAGTGTAACTGAAACTGTCTGTAGTGTCACTGAGACTGTCTGTAGTGTCACTGAGACTGTCTGTAGTGTCACTGAGACTGTCTGTAGTGTCACTGAGACTGTCTGTAGTGTCACTGAGACTGTCTGTAGTGTCACTGAAACTGTCTGTAGTGTCACTGAGACTGTCTGTAGTGTCACTGAGACTGTCTGTAGTGTCACTGAGACTGTCTGTAGTATCACTGAGACTGTCTGTAGTGTCACTGAGACTGTCTGTAGTGTCACTGAGACTGTCTGTAGTGTCACTGAGACTGTCTGTAGTGTCACTGAGACTGTCTGTAGTGTCACTGAAACTGTCACTGAAACTGTCTGTAGTGTCACTGAAACTGTCTGTAGTGTCACTGAAACAGTCTGTAGTCTCACTGGTAGTCTATCATATATTATTCTCATCTATGCTGCTTTAATCAAACTCTACTCTCTACGCTAATTTATTCTATTCTATCAATTCTATTCTGCCACTGTGTGCATCAAGAAAGAACCCAACGCTGGGCTTTCTCCAGCACGGTGCCAATCGATGACTTAGACCACACAGGGAATAAAGAGGACGGTACAAAAAGCTTGCCGCATTCCTAATGAACTCCTGCAGCTCTGCAGCCCCCTACAGCCCATGCAGTATTTGCTCAGCCAGGCTCACTGCTGCCTACTGGCTGAAGAACAAAATTTCATCATTTCCCATCAGCAAAGCAACAATGCAAGCTTAAGGAAAGTTAAACACTTCAGTTAAGCCCAGTCTGTGTCTTCCTGTGTCTGCGACTAATGCTACTAGCAATGCAGCAGTTGCAGAGCAGTGGCCTAAGCTCTGTCTCCAACCCCAGTTCTTCTCTTCCCTGCTGCTGCCCAATGTCCCTCTCAACAGCCTCAAGAGCCGCGAGCTGGCATGTACACCGCCTCTCGCGCCTCTTCCATGGGGTGGAAGTCTTCGCGTGGGCGGCGCTGCGTTCTTATTCTTTATTTTACTTAATGTTTTTCCTTCAAAATCTTTTTCTTTTGGAAGAAGTTCTTTAAGTGCAAGATGTCCGATTAACGTTTAGGGGAGGGGGTACTTTTCCAGATTCACGGAACTATAATAGTATGTAGAGTGGATTGCAGCCCAGACCTCTGGTTTCCTGATACAGACAGACGTTTGGGGTTGAGGGAAGCGGGAGACGGAGGGGACAGAGAAGAGTGAAGCAGATTCTGAGCAGCATTTCTCTGCTGGGTTCTGGTAACTAACATGGCCTGCTCTGCCTTTTTATCGACCTCCGAGATCTCTGCTGGGGTCCTGTCGTCTGCTTCCTATGATGCAGCATGGCCTTTTGCCTGACCCAGATGGCCGCTTCCTCCGTGGGAAGTACAAGCTTTGACAGTTGTGGGGAAGTGCTTAATTTCTGTTCCTGGTGTTAAAGAGAGTGCCAAGTTCCAGTGCCAATTAGGGCAAACCCGATTCCTGTCACCAGAGTGCCCAATCCTAGTGTCAACAGAGTGCCCAATCTCAGTGTCACCAGAGTGCCCAATCCCAGTGCCACCAGAGTGCCCAATCCCAGTGCCACCAGAGTGCCCAATCCCAGTGTCAACAGAGTGCCCAATCTCAGTGTCAACAGAGTGCCCAATCTCAGTGTCAGGGGAGTTCCCAATCTCAGTGTCACCAGAGTGCCCAATCTCAGTGTCACCAGAGTGCCCAATCCCAGTGTCAGGGGAGTTCCCAATCCCAGTGTCACCAGAGTGCCCAATCTCAGTGTCAACAGAGTGCCCAATCTCAGTGTCAGGGGAGTTCCCAATCTCAGTGTCACCAGAGTGTCCAATCTTAGTGTCGCCAGAATGCCCAATCCCAGTGTCACCAGAGTGCCCAATCTCAGTGTCACCAGAGTGCCCAATCCCAGTGTCAGGGGAGTTCCCAATCCCAGTGTCACCAGAGTGCCCAATCTCAGTGTCAGGGGAGTTCCCAATCCCAGTGTCACCAGAATGCCCAATCCCAGTGTCACCAGAGTGCCCAATCTCAGTGTCAACAGAGTGCCCAATCTCAGTGTCAGGGGAGTTCCCAATCTCAGTGTCACCAGAGTGTCCAATCTTAGTGTCGCCAGAATGCCCAATCCCAGTGTCACCAGAGTGCCCAATCTCAGTGTCACCAGAGTGCCCAATCCCAGTGTCAGGGGAGTTCCCAATCCCAGTGTCACCAGAGTGCCCAATCTCAGTGTCAACAGAGTGCCCAATCTCAGTGTCAGGGGAGTTCCCAATCTCAGTGTCACCAGAGTGTCCAATCTTAGTGTCGCCAGAATGCCCAATCCCAGTGTCACCAGAGTGCCCAATCTCAGTGTCACCAGAGTGCCCAATCCCAGTGTCAGGGGAGTTCCCAATCCCAGTGTCACCAGAGTGCCCAATCTCAGTGTCAGGGGAGTTCCCAATCCCAGTGTCACCAGAATGCCCAATCTCAGTGTCATCAGAGTGCCCGATCCCATCCCGCGGTGTCAGGGGAGTGCTGAGTCAAATTTCTCAATGTCACGAAAAGTGGCAGCCCCTGACCCACTTGGACCCCAAGAATGGTGAAATTAATGAATTTTTTAAACGCCATCAATCCAACACAAAAATAGAAAGTACACGCGCACTAAGCCGAAACCAGCAATCCGAGTTTTAATCACTGTGAATTTAGTTGGCAGTCTGCCCGCATGCACATAGATAGATTTGACAGACATTTCTATTATTCAAGTCATCCAGATGATCTAGAGCAGAGAAAAGTGCAATTATTGAGACTTGCCACCGGACTCACCCAGCTGGAACTCGGGAACATCTTGCGGACTTGTGTCTTCGTAGCTGAAATTATCTTGGTTAGGCATGGCTGTAGAGTTCTGGTGAAAGCAGAGCTCGCAGGGTGGGTGGCAGCTGCCTGGGCCGTGGGCTGATTTCCTTTATTCAGAAACTGCAAATCTTTGGAGAGCCAACCACTCAGGCAGGCAGCCAATCAGAGACCGGAGCCTTCAGACAGGGACTCCTGGAGATAGCGTCGGTGGATTGGAAACTTAAAGCAAGAATTTAAAATAAGGAGGGATTTAAAACATTTAATTTTAATTTAAAACAACCCTAACCCTAACCCTAACCCTAACCCACAGTCAAATGACGGTATCCCGCCTTCCAGTCCACTGACTCGTATTTTTAGCAGTCCCTGCTTCCCAGACAAGCGTGAGAACCGGCAGGCATTGCCTGCTAGCTAAAAGAAGAAAATTTTCGAATCTTCAAATCTTCGAAGATGTTCGCAGATTCTGCACAGCCTTAATTTCTGCTTTTTCACAGTTGCCACGGAAGGCGCTTCGGCATTTATGCGCTCGTCAGCAAGGACGAAACTATTTCGCGGAAACAAGCAATGCGTATATAGTTAGTGAGGATAATTTTCCCCCTGTCTGCGGCTTGACATCCCATCTGGCGGTTGGAAATCAAATTTCCATCTTTTTCCTCCCCGAGGCTCCAGCCGGCACTGTATCGAAGCAACCGCGGCCCGCCTGTCAGGAATGGGGAAAATTTGGGATCAGGGATTTTTACGTGTCTCGCATCCGTGCCTCAATAGCGACAGAACCTGTTGCCATCGACGGGGGTAGCAAAAACATCCGACGGCGATATAATATTCGACTCAAAATGTTTTGCGAACGAAATTTGAAAAAAAAAACTGCATGGGATTCGAACAGCTGCCGACTGACTGCGACATCTTGGGAAATTGGCTGCTGACTGGGCTGGATTCAGGGACACTGGGCAGCCTGCTGTGCAAAAACAGCCATTCCATCCCATCCCATCCTATCCCATCCCATCCCATCCCATCCCATCCTATCCATCCCATCCCATCCCATCCTATCCATCCCATCCCATCCCATCCCATCCTATCATCCCATCCCATCCCATCCCATCCTATCCCATCATCCCATCCCATCCCATCCCATCCCTATTTCATCCATCCCATCCCATCCATCCCATCCCATCCTATCCATCCCATCCCATCCATCCCATCATTCCATCCCATCCCATCCCATCTTCCATTCCATCCCATCCCATCTCATCCCATCCCATCCCATCCCATCCCATCCCATCCCATCCCATCCTATCGCATCCCATCCCATCCCATCCCATCTCATCCCATCCCATTCCATCCCATCTCATCCTATTCCATCCCATCTCATCTCATCCCATCCCATCCCATCCCATCCCATCCCATCCCATCCCATTCCATCCCATGCCATCCCATCCCATCTCATCTCATCCCATCCCATCCCATCCCATCCCATCCCATCCCATCCCATTCCATCCCATGCCATCCCATCCCATCTCATCTCATCCCATCCCATCCCATCCCATCCCATCTCATCCCATCCCATTCTTTCCATAATCCCCCACACCGTGGTGATCGACAACTCAGAACAAAAAGCTTGCAGAGGTTGAGAGTGGTTTGGGCGCGGTCAAAAATCGTCAGGCCGCCCCGCCCAGACCAAGCTGGAATAATTCCACGTGACTGGAAAATCCCTATTCGAAGACCCCGCCTTTCGCGACGGCGTGACGCCACTCCTGGGGGATTAAAATACAGATTTCTCGCTCAATTGAAGGATTATAAAGTTCGTGATTGGATAGATAACGGGTCTGATCCGAGCGGCGACAAAGAGTTGAATTTGTGTTTAGCGCTCTCATTTTCGCTTCTCACGATCAAAGAGCTGAGGCTAAGCCTGTGGGTTGTCCGTTATCCAGATTATCATGAAAACTGATTTATTCAAGTTGTTGACTATGGCGTGACAGCATGCGTCTGCTTCAGCTGATCTGACCGGACACGCATTTTGTCTTTAATTCATTGAAACAGCCAAGTTCGCTGCCAGTGCCTGGCTCTGATTCACTTGGGCGCACAGCAGGGCCGCTCTGGGGTCTCAGGGTACCCGTGTGCGTACTTGAGCACTAGCACTAGCTGAAGAGGCAGAGAAGCGGCAGAGAAGAGGCAGAGAAGAGACAGAGAAAAGGCAGAGAAGAGGCAGAGAAGCGGCAGAGATGTGACAGAGAAAAGGCAGAGAAGAGGCAGAGAAGCGGCAGAGAAGTGACAGAGAAGTGACAGAGAAGAGGCAGAGAAGAGGCAGAGAAGAGGCAGAGAAGCGGCAGAGAAGAGGCAGAGAAGAGGCAGAGAAGTGGCAAAGAAGAGGCAGAGAAGCGACAGAGAAGAGGCAGAGAAGAGGCAGAGAAGAGGCAGAGAAGCGACAGAGAAGAGGCAGAGAAGAGGCAGAGAGGAGGCAGAGAAGCGGCAGAGAAGTGACAGAGAAGAGGCAGAGAAGAGGCAGAGAAGCGGCAGAGAAGTGACAGAGAAGTGACAGAGAAGAGGCAGAGAAGAGGCAGAGAAGAGGCAGAGAAGCGGCAGAGAAGAGACAGAGAAGAGGCAGAGAAGTGGCAAAGAAGAGGCAGAGAAGCGACAGAGAAGAGGCAGAGAAGAGGCAGAGAAGAGGCAGAGAAGCGACAGAGAAGAGGCAGAGAAGAGGCAGAGAGGAGGCAGAGAAGCGGCAGAGAAGTGACAGAGAAGAGGCAGAGAAGAGGCAGAGAAGAGGCAGAGAAGCGGCAGAAAAGTGACAGAGAAGTGACAGAGAAGAGGCAGAGAAGAGACAGAGAAGAGACAGAGAAGAGGCAGAGAAGAGGCAGAGAAGAGGCAGAGAAGCGGCAGAAAAGTGACAGAGAAGAGACAGAGAAGAGACAGAGACACAAGCAGTCGCTAAGCCGGCAGAGACACAAGCAGTCGCTAAGCCGGCAGAGACACAAGCAGTCGCTAAGCCGGCAGAGACACAAGCAGTCGCTAAGCCGGCAGAGACACAAGCAGTCGCTAAGCCGGCAGCGACACAAGCAGTCGCTAAGCCGGCAGAGACACAAGCAGTCGCTAAGCCGGCAGAGACACAAGCAGTCGCTAAGCCGGCAGAGAGTTAGATCAGGAAAGCTGGGGCCAGCCCATTGCTTTGAAGCGACGATGCCGCCACAGAATATCTGACTGTCACCTTCATTCTCGACCCACAAGGCTTGATGCCTGTTTCCTGTTAAAGTACTTTTGTCTCAGTTAACGCCGCCTGGTGTTTTGGTGTTGAAACGCTCTAAGCAGCTCGCCTCAGCCTGCGAACCCTTCGTTTAATAATAGTGCACTCTCCTCTCGCTTTCACTGGGAGTTGTGTAAATATTGTCTGACATACCACATGCAAGGCTGCCGCGGTCCCTGCGCTGCAGTCTGAAATGTTATTCAGCACTGATGAAGACGCGGTTCTGATTTACCAAGCAGCAGGATTTTCTTGCGCTTTAATGAGAGCGGAATTGGATAAGTACTGAATACATTTTGCACCGGGACCAGGGTATAAGTTTTTATAGACTTCGGACAAGATTTCGAGTACTTTATTTGGAATTAGGAAGCTTTGCGATAATTTTAGAGCTTGTGATTGGAATTTGGAGCTTTGTGATTGGAATTTGGAGCTTTGTGATTGGAATTTGGAGCTTTGTGATTGGAATTTGGAGCTTTGTGATTGGAATTTGGAGCTTTATGATTGGAATTTGGAGCCTTGGGATTGGAATTTGGAGCTTTATAATTGTAATTTGGAGCTTTGTGATTGGAATTTGGAGCTTTGTGATTGGAACTTAAAGCTTTGTGATTGGAATTTGGAGCTTTGTGATTGGAATTTGGAGCTTTGTGATTGGAATTTGGAGCTTTATGAATGGAATTTAGAGCTTTGTGATTGGAATTTGGAGCTTTGTGATTGAAATTTGGAGAGTTTTGTGATTGGAATTCGGAGCTTTGTGATTGGAATTTGGAATTTTGTGATTGGAATTCGGAGAGCTTTGTGATTGGAATTTGGAGAGCGTTGTGATTGGAATTTGGAGCTTTGTGATTGGAATTTGAAGCTTTTTGATTGGAATTTGGAGCTTTGTGATTGGAATTTTGCGAGTTTTGTGATTGGAATTTGAAGAGCTTGGGGATTGGAATTTGGAGCTTTATGATTAGAATTTGGAGTTTTATGATTGGAATTTGGAGCTTTATGATTAGAATTTGGAGTTTTTTTATTGGAATTTGGAGCTTCGAAATTGAAATTTGGAGCTTTGTGATTAGAATTTGGAGTTTTTTGATTGGAATTTGGAGCTTCAAAATTGGAATTTGGAGCTTTGTGATTAGAATTAGGAGAGCTTTGTGATTGGAATTCGGAGCTTTGTGATTGGAATTCGGAGCTTTGTGATTGGAATTTGGAGCTTTGTGATTGGAATTTGGAGCTTTGTGATTGGAATTTGGAGCTTTGTGATTGGAATTTGGAGCTTTGTGATTGGAATTTGGAGCTTTGTGCTTGGAATTTGGAGCTTTGTGCTTGGAATTTGGAGCTTTGTGCTTGGAATTTGGAGCTTTGTGCTTGGAATTTGGAGCTTTGTGCTTGGAATTTGGAGCTTTGTGCTTGGAATTTGGAGCTTTGTGATCGGAATTTGGAGCTTTGTGCTTGGAATTTGGAGCTTTGTGCTTGGAATTTGGAGCTTTTTGCTTGGAATTTGGAGCTTTGTGATCGGAATTTGGAGCTTTGTGCTTGGAATTTGGAGCTTTGTGCTTGGAATTTGGAGCTTTGTGCTTGGAATTTGGAGCTTTGTGATCGGAATTTGGAGCTTTGTGCTTGGAATTTGGAGCTTTGTGCTTGGAATTTGGAGCTTTGTGCTTGGAATTTGGAGCTTTGTGATCGGAATTTGGAGCTTTGTGCTTGGAATTTGGAGCTTTGTGCTTGGAATTTGGAGCTTTGTGATCCGAATTTGGAGTTTAGTGATTGAAATTTGGAGCTTTGTGATTAAAATTCGAATAGCTTTGTGATTGGAATTTGAAGAGCTTTGTGATTGGAAGTTAGAGCTTTGTGATTAGAATTTGGAGCTTTGTGATTGGAATTTGAAGAGCTTTGTGATTGGAAGTTAGAGCTTTGTGATTAGAATTTGGAGCTTTGTGATTGGAATTTGAAGAGCTTTGTGATTGGAAGTTAGAGCTTTGTGATTAGAATTTGGAGCTTTGTGATTGGAATTTGAAGAGCTTTGTGATTGGAAGTTAGAGCTTTGTGATTAGAATTTGGAGCTTTGTGATTGGAATTTGAAGAGCTTTGTGATTGGAAGTTAGAGCTTTGTGATTAGAATTTGGAGCTTTGTGATTGGAATTTGAAGAGCTTTGTGATTGGAAGTTAGAGCTTTGTGATTAGAATTTGGAGCTTTGTGATTGGAATTTGAAGAGCTTTGTGATTGGAAGTTAGAGCTTTGTGATTAGAATTTGGAGCTTTGTGATTGGAATTTGAAGAGCTTTGTGATTGGAAGTTAGAGCTTTGTGATTAGAATTTGGAGCTTTGTGATTGGAATTTGAAGAGCTTTGTGATTGGAAGTTAGAGCTTTGTGATTAGAATTTGGAGCTTTGTGATTGGAATTTGAAGAGCTTTGTGATTGGAAGTTAGAGCTTTGTGATTAGAATTTGGAGCTTTGTGATTGGAATTTGAAGAGCTTTGTGATTGCAATTTGAAGTTTTCAAATGAGAATTTTGAATTTGGGAAGAATCGAACGCTTAAACTGGGTTCGGGGAACTTTTTCGATCACTACACTTTTAAGGTTTATACTTTAGCCAGCAATGGCTTGTGGCACTGAGACACAGGCCTTTTTAGTTGGCATGAGGAACTCATCTCATGAGGCATTCAACTGAAAACTTACTCATCCAGCTAATACTTGCCATTTTGCTCAAGCTTGACAAGGCAGAAGAGAACATCTCCTGCTAGAGTCTCCGATTTCGCCATCTGCTCATTGTCGGCTGAATGATCTCCAGATCGAGGCCTGCACGCATGAAAGACTCACTCGGTTGATTGAGGGTCTTAAGTTGTGCATTTCCGAATATTAAACTAATACCTGTAATAGCCTGCAGGCTACCACATCCACGCGATTAGGGGAGAGAGGCACAGGACAGACAGGCAGAAAATGAGGAAGGAGAGTAGAAATGCTCTCTGAGAAGCAGAGAGGAGAGAGGATAGAGGAGAATGAGATTAGAGAGATGAGCAGAAAGAGGAGAGTGGAAGAGGGAGAGAAGAGAGGGGGAGATAAGAGAAGGCAGGGGGAGAGGGGGAGAGAGAAGTGAGACGAGAGGAGAGGAGAAAGAAGTGAGACGAGAGGAGAGGAGAGAGAAGTGAGCCGAGAGGAGAGGAGAGAGGAGAGAGAAGTGAGCCGAGAGGAGAGGAGAGAGGAGAGAGAAGTGAGCCGAGAGGAGAGGAGAGAGGAGAGAGAAGTGAGCCGAGAGGAGAGGAGAGAGGAGAGAGAAGTGAGCCGAGAGGAGAGGAGAGAGGAGAGAGAAGTGAGCCGAGAGGATAGGAGAAAAAAGTGAGACGAGAGGAGAGGAGAGAGAAGTGAGCCGAGAGGAGAGGAGAGAGGAGAGAGAAGTGAGCCGAGAGGAGAGGAGAGAGGAGAGAGAAGTGAGACGAGAGGAGAGGAGAGAGAAGTGAGACGAGAGGAGAGGAGAGAGGAGAGGAGAGAGAAGTGAGACGAGAGGAGAGGAGAGAGGAGAGGAGAGAGAAGTGAGACGAGAGGAGAGGAGAGAGGAGAGGAGAGAGAAGTGAGACGAGAGGAGAGGAGAGAGGAGAGGAGAGAGAAGTGAGACGAGAGGAGAGGAGAGAGGAGAGGAGAGAGAAGTGAGACGAGAGGAGAGGAGAGAAGGGAGAGTAAAGTTCAAAGTAGATAGGAGGGAGATTATTTTTAGATTTTGAGCAACCTCCTCTCTTTGTTTACTTCAGTGAAAGAATACACCCATGGCTACCAATGCAATTAGGCAAATTCACCACTCCCCTAGGTATCAATCAGGTTACAGCACTAAGAGCTGTTTGTTCCACCGCTGCTGAGGCCTATGTGTCTGGAAAAAACATTTTGCTTTCTTATTTTGTTCCTTTGAGCTGCTTTTTAAACGTTTCCTGGTCTCTTTGAGTAAAATTGTAAATTTGAACGTATGTGGGGTAACTTTGCAATCCAGGTGAGAGTCGGACAGAGCCGGTTCGAACAGGTGCGAAACAGGCGTCCTCGCTGCACTCAAATATTTTTAGAGAGGCCGGCAGACAGACAGACAGGCCGATACTGAAAAAGACAGATATACAGACAGACAGACAGACAGACAGACAGACAGACAGACAGACAGACAGACAGACAGACAGACAGACAGACAGACAGACAGACAGACAGACAGACAGACAGACAGACAGACAGACAGACAGACAGACAGACAGACACTAAGACACTAAGACACTAAGTCACTAAGACACTAAGTCACTAAGACACTAAGACCCTAAGACATTAAGACAGACACTAAGACACTAAGACACTAAGACAGACAGACAGAAAAGACAGACAGACAGACAGACAGACAGACACTAAGACAGGCATGCACTAAAACAGGCAGACAGACACTGAGACAGGCATGCACTAAAGCAGGCAGACTCCTATATTGACCTCAATTATCTGAGTACGAAAGAAAAGCATGCATTCGATAAATATCACATCTTCCTCACTATTGAAACATTACAGAACAGGCAAGCTCGGAAATCTGTTTTTGCTGCTTTAAAGTGCGCGCACTCATAGGGAGTAAAGACTTATTTTCAGGACCCAGTCTAGCGAGGAAATGACAGTATGGCTCGAGTTCCTTACCTGCAGGACGAGAGCACCAATTATTGGTACATTGATTCACCAGTCCTCTTGACAATTTTGTCGATAAAGTGGACATTTTTAGCTTTTAATCACGTTTCATCAAATGGAAAGGTTTTGCGATTTGCTGATGCAACTCTTTAAACTTTGAGTACGAATTTTTAAACTGGTGATCCAACTGTAGACGGATGCCAATGCATATACGTGTTGTGGTTGGATGAGTGCAGATTCAGAAAAAAATATACGGGGTCGTATGTGCACAACTACACAGATAGATCCCAGATCCCAGATCCTAGATCCTAGATCCCAGATCCTAGATCCCAGATCCTAGATCCCAGATCCTAGATCCCAGATCCTAGATCCCAGATCCTAGATCCCAGATCCTAGATCCCAGATCCTAGATCCCAGATCCTAGATCCCAGATCCTAGATCCCAGATCCTAGATCCCAGATCCTAGATCCCAGATCCTAGATCCCAGATCCTAGATCCCAGATCCTAGATCCCAGATCCTAGATCCCAGATCCTAGATCCCAGATCCTAGATCCCAGATCCTAGATCCCAGATCCTAGATCCCAGATCCTAGATCCCAGATCCTAGATCCCAGATCCTAGATCCCAGATCCTAGATCCCAGATCCTAGATCCCAGATCCTAGATCCCAGATCCTAGATCCCAGATCCTAGATCCCAGATCCTAGATCCCAGATCCTAGATCCCAGATCCTAGATCCCAGATCCTAGATCCCAGATCCTAGATCCCAGATCCTAGATCCCAGATCCTAGATCCCAGATCCTAGATCCCAGATCCTAGATCCCAGATCCTAGATCCCAGATCCTAGATCCCAGATCCTAGATCCCAGATCCTAGATCCCAGATCCTAGATCCCAGATCCTAGATCCCAGATCCTAGATCCCAGATCCTAGATCCCAGATCCTAGATCCCAGATCCTAGATCCCAGATCCTAGATCCCAGATCCTAGATCCCAGATCCTAGATCCCAGATCCTAGATCCCAGATCCTAGATCCCAGATCCTAGATCCCAGATCCTAGATCCCAGATCCTAGATCCCAGATCCTAGATCCCAGATCCTAGATCCCAGATCCTAGATCCCAGATCCTAGATCCCAGATCCTAGATCCCAGATCCTAGATCCCAGATCCTAGATCCCAGATCCTAGATCCCAGATCCTAGATCCCAGATCCTAGATCCCAGATCCTAGATCCCAGATCCTAGATCCCAGATCCTAGATCCCAGATCCTAGATCCCAGATCCTAGATCCCAGATCCTAGATCCCAGATCCTAGATCCCAGATCCTAGATCCCAGATCCTAGATCCCAGATCCTAGATCCCAGATCCTAGATCCCAGATCCTAGATCCCAGATCCTAGATCCCAGATCCTAGATCCCAGATCCTAGATCCCAGATCCTAGATCCCAGATCCTAGATCCCAGATCCTAGATCCCAGATCCTAGATCCCAGATCCTAGATCCCAGATCCTAGATCCCAGATCCTAGATCCCAGATCCTAGATCCCAGATACGATTTCGAATTCTTTTCCTTGACAAAAGTCCTTACTAGTCTACTCTCAAGAGCAGAATATGAGGATATAATTTGTTTTAGGTTCCCAGGTGAAGAAATATGGATTGTTAATTAACCGCAAAGGCTCTACCAATGCCCTGGCAAAAGCAGATGATTAATTCCCAAAGTAAAGCTGAAATGCAGAACTGTTTTGCTGCTCTGTTGGCACATGTCAGGCTTCTAGTTACGGGAATCTTTCTGATGCAAGTGTGAACAGTTGCTACCCCAGTCTCCCCCACCCAGTCACTTAAGTCTGTATTCTCAAAGCTGTTACTGCCAGCTCTCATAAAGCAATAAAAGAAACTTAGCGAAGGAAACTGGCAGTTATTTAGCTGTAGAAAAATTGTAATAACTTCAGACACGCGTCATGAAGTGTATGCATTCATGAATCTGGGGGGTAGGGATGACTGGTTCTCACCAGTTGCCATTGGCTCAGTTCTGACACAGCGCATGGCGAACACCGACAAGAGTTAAAAGCTGACCAGATCGAAGCTCTGGATTATCTCATCCGCATCTGTTGGAATTGATTGCTAATTGCTTCGTGTCATTAGACCAGGTGAGGTTTACCTGTTTGTACTTTAGGTTCTGCTTTTCAAACTGTGCTGACCTTTAGTTGTTGGCTGTTTCTTTTTAATGAATTTAATTGGCAGAGCCACACCCTCCCGGGTAGCTGGGCAGCTCAGGCTTCCGAGCCAGGTGCGAACTTGAATCGTTGCCGCCTTTATTATCTTTCTCTTGAGGCTCAAGGCAAATGTTCTATCCAGCCATGCAGGCCAAGCTAAGATTGAGCGCGAAAAAATCTGTAAACTCCATTAGCAATTTGAGCGCCAAGCTGTGCGCGACAGGTCTGCAGTGAGGTCTGTCTCGTTTTTATTCTGTGAATGGTTGAGGCCAGTAAACACAGCTGGGAGGCTTTCCGCAACGGAAGTAGACAGACTGGTAGGGACCGCAAGGGAGGCGCTGCGGAGGCAGACACTAAGACAGACAGACAGACAGACAGACAGACAGACAGACAGACAGACAGACAGACAGACAGACAGACACTAAGGCAGACAGACAGACAGACAGACAGACAGACAGACAGACAGACAGACAGACACACAGACAGACAGACAGACAGACAGACAGACAGACACTAAGACAGACAGACAGAAAGACAGACAGACAGACAGACAGACCGACAGACAGACAGACAGACAGACAGACAGACAGACAGACAGACAGACAGACAGACAGACAGACAGACAGACAGACAGACAGACAGACAGACAGACAGACAATAAGACACTATGACGCTAAGACACTACGACACTAAGACACTATGACCCTAAGACACAAAGACACTATGACCCTAAGAAACTAAGACCCTAAGACACAAAGACACTATGACCCTAAGAAACTAAGACACTAAGACACAAAGACACTATGACCCTAAGAAACTAAGACACTAAGACACTAAGACACTAAGACACTAAGACACAAGACACTAAGACACTAAGACACAAAGACACTAAGACACTAAGACACTAAATACACTAAGACACTAAGACACAAAGACACTAAGACACTAAGACACTAAATACACTAAGACACTAAGACACAAAGACACTAAGACACTAAGACACTAAATACACTAAGACACTAAGACACTATGACCCTAAGAAACTAAATACACTAAGACACTAAGACACTAAATACACTAAGACACTAAGACACAGACACTAAGACACTAAGACACTAAATACACTAAGACACTAAGACACTAAGACACTAAGACACTAAGACACTAAATACACTAAGACACTAAGACACTAAGACACTAAGACACTAAATACACTAAGACACTAAGACACTAAGACACTAAGACACTAAGACACTAAGACACTAAGACACTAAATACACTAAATACACTAAGACACTAAGACACTAAGACACTAAATACACTAAGACACTAAGACACTAAGACACTAAGACACTAAATACACTAAGACACTAAGACACTAAGACACTAAGACACTAAGACACTAAGACACTAAGACACTAAATACACTAAGACACTAAGACACTAAGACACTAAGACACTAAGACACTAAGACACTAAATACACTAAGACACTAAGACACTAAGACACTAAGACACTAAGACACTAAGACACTAAGACACTAAGACACTAAATACACTAAGACACTAAGACACTAAATACACTAAATACACTAAGACACTAAGACACTAAGACACTAAGACACTAAGACACTAAGACACTAAGACACTAAGACACTAAGACACTAAATACACTAAGACACTAAGACACTAAGACACTAAGACACTAAGACACTAAATACACTAAGACACTAAGACACTAAGACACTAAATACACTAAGACACTAAGACACTAAGACACTAAGACACTAAGACACTAAGACACTAAGACACTAAGACACTAAATACACTAAGACACTAAGACACTAAGACACTAAATACACTAAGACACTAAATACACTAAGACACTAAGACACTAAGACACTAAGACACTAAATACACTAAGACACTAAGACACTAAAACGCTAAGACGGACACACTGAAACAGATTGACTATAAGGCAGATGCAGACACTGGGACAGTCACAGTTGACATGCATTACCAGAGCGCACAAGAAACCCGAGGAAAGCGGCAAAATCACAAAATCTAAAAACCGATCTTCTTTACAAGAGAAACAATGCAAGAGGTCGCACAGTCAGATTAACAGGATTACCGTGTCCTCCCACTGACAGCTCCTCATAGTAACAAAGCGGCATTGACAAATTTTACATACCAGCTCTCTGCTTTAGCTACTGGGTGTACTTTTAGCAAAGAACTGCATTCCCTGTGAAACTGCATTGTGTTGTAAAAAAGCGTCACACTTAACCGCTAGGGTTCTGTAGGACAAGAAACTCATAGCTGCTTTAACAGTTTTAATTACACGCACTAGCAGGCCACACTGACCCAACACTTTACTGCTTTAGCTAGATACCATCTACCCAACCCCTGCACGCATCCACTGGCAGAGAAGCAAACCAACCAACCAACAATAAAGGTGAGAGAAAGATGATTGAGTCGAGTTTGCATGCTTGCTAGAGCGGACGGAGACCGAGATCGTTTTTTAGAGATATAAAGCATGACGCAAAAGCAATTATTGTCCTTCTATCTGTCCAAGCAAGTCAGTTAGGCGAGAGTCTGCAGTTTTCCTAACAAGAATGAGCGGATTCCGGCATCAACAGTGGCGGAGGTGAGTGAAGTGCGCGAATGGCCGAACAGGTGGAGAGCTTGGCCAGTAGGTTGAATTAGGATTGACAGCTCACCCCGTATGATTCAGTTGCTGGAACTTAAATTTCTGCTATCTTTTCTCTAGCTAATTTCTGCTCTCTCCCCCTCTCCTCTCTCTCCTCTCACCTCCAACCTCTCACCTCTCACCTCCAACCTCTCATCTCTCACCTCTCTCCTCTCACCTCTCTCCTCTCACCTCTCCTCTTATCATCTCTCTCCTCTCACCTCCAACCTCTCACCTCCAACCTCTCACCTCCAACCTCTCACCTCCAACCTCTCACCTCCAACCTCTCACCTCTCCTCTTATCTCTCTCCTCTCACCTCCAATCTCTCACCTCCAACCTCTCACCTCTCACCTCTCTTCGCTCACATCTCTCCTCTCACATCTTTCCTCTCACCCCTCTCCTCTCACATCTCTTCTCTATCCTTTCTCCTCTCCTTGCTCCGCTCTCTCCTCTCACCTCTCGCCTCTCACCTCTCTCCGCTCACCTCTCTCCTCTCTCCTCTCTTCGCTCTTCTCTCTCTTCTCTTCTCTTTTCTCTCCTCTCTGCTCTCTCATTTCTCCCCTCTCCCCTCTGCTCTCTCTTCTCTCCTCTCTCTTTTCTCCGCTTGGTTGTCTCTTCTCTTTTGCCTCTCTTCTATTTTCTTCTTTTCACATCTCTCCTTTCTTTCTTTTATCCCCCAGACAGTCGCATTCTCAACCGAAAGCTTCATTTTACTCGTAACAACTACATGTACTTCAAACTTAAATCCAAATTGCTGTAGCAACCATCATCAAATGGGAGGCAGACAAGCACCGAGGCATTGAAAAATGAGCAGCTCTCGGGCAGTCTGGCGGAAACTGTGTACTCAAATTTCCCAGTTATTGATCAGTCTGAGAGCCAACTCAGTCATTGCATGAAGTTAAATTATTTAGGTGCTTGCCTTCCCCAAATCCTGCAGCTAAGACCGCGGAGCTCTGGAATAAATGACTCCTCCTCTCCACCTCTCCTTTATCCCTCATTCCTGGATGGAACTCATTAATAATCAACTGTTCATTAGTGAGCTGGGCCCGGTAGCAGTGCGCGAAATTCAAGCCTATGATGACGGTAATTTCATCCGCGCGGGCCCTGCTTTAGACGAGGCGACTTCTGGATTCCAAAGCCATGCGCTTTAACTGAAAGAGATTATCAACATAAACTGTCCTGATCTTGATTGACTGGCCAGGCTCATGCTTGGGAGATTATGAAAAAATAATTTCTTTCACAATGCTCACGAAGCCTCAAGAAAATCAATACTGAACTTGTTGGACTACAGTGATAGACAGAGGCAGACGGTTTGCAGACAGACAGACAGACAGACAGACACACAGACAGACAGACAGACAGACAGACAGACAGACAGACAGACAGACAGACAGACAGACAGACAGACAGACACAGTACAGACAGACAGACAGACAGACAGACAGACAGACAGACAGACAGACAGACAGACAGACAGACAGACAGACAGACAGACAGACAGACAGACAGACAGACAGACAGACAGACAGACAGACGGACAGACAGACACAGTACAGACAGACAGACAGACAGACAGACAGACAGACAGACAGACAGACAGACAGACAGACAGACAGACAGACAGACAGACAGACAGGCAGACAGACAGACAGACAGACAGACAGACAGACAGACAGGCAGACAGACAGACAGACAGACAGACAGACAGATAGACAGACAGAGTCTAAGATGTCTATCTGTCTAAGATAGACAGACAGACAGACAGACAGACAGACAGACAGACAGACAGACAGACAGACAGACAAAATTTATATTCTTGGACCATCTTTCCAATGTTTTTTTGCATTTCAAGCCTCACAATGAGACACACAGGCAGGAATGTAGGCAGTTATGCCCAAAAACGTTTAAAAGCTTCGTGGGAGAGCTGAGCTCACGAAGTTCCGAGCTGCATTCTTCTCTCTAAATGAGCAGCTTCTGTTAATAATTAAGCCTGTGCTCACAGAAAAGCACCAATAACCACAGAGTGGCCCAAGTGAAGAAATGATTGGCAGAAGACACTGCACAGGCGATGCGGGTTTCTCTCGGGGTCGGCTCAGCCGCAGGAGGTCCGCAGCCCGCTGCGCCAGAAAAATGGCAGCAGCAATACTGCATGCACGGCGCATTCAAGAAAATGTCCAAATGCTTGAGAACTTACTAAGCTCAGGAGAGTGGCAGAACAGCGGGGTTTCTGAAGGATAGAGTGAAAAACTTAGCTAATATGTAAATATTTATGCCTAATGGACTTTTCCGGTTGATAGACTTGTTGTTAAATGACTAGGAATTAAAGGACTGAGTTCTGGTGACAACCTGTAGCTTAAGTACCGAGTTCTGGAGAGATCCTGTAGTTTAAGTACAGAGTTCTGGAGAGATCCTGTAGCTTAAGTACAGAGTTCTGGAGAGATCCTGTAGCTTAAGTTCCGAGTTCTCAAGGTCGGATTCTATGATTTAAGGACCGAATTCAAGGGTGTTTGAAATACTAATTACTAATTAAACTTCATTCATCCACTTAACAGACAGACATCTGTAAGGATCTTTAAGACTTCTGATCTTGGAATATTTGTTGTAATAGGAGCAGATGACGCTCTCATTAATTCCTTAGACGGCAACAACAAAGGACCCATCAGAGAATGACAAGAGTGCCACAGGGCGCAAAGGTGTGCAGAGAATGACAAGATACGGGGCTCCTGGCTTAGGTAGCAGAGCAAATAAAAGCGAATATTTTTCTAAAAAATATTCTAAAAGCGCATGTGCTTCTGCAGACGAAAATATGGAATATGAAAAAATGTGCCGCTCTTTTTCTAAGCCAATATTTGAGCTGCAGCATTCGGTTGGCACACAAACTTTACTGGTTGGGGCGGGGGGTAGCAGCACAGCGCGTCTGCTTTTGCGCGTGGCAGCCTTGCCTTAACTTAAAAAGCCAACACCAGGTGACTTTCAAAAACGCATTTCTATCTGCTCTCCCCGCTCTCCGATTGCCTCTTTCAAAGCTGGACCGGGTCGCCCGGACCTCCTGCAGTAGCGCCCGACCGAACAGCGCAGTCCAGGGATCAACAGTTGAGCAGTATGAGTCGCATGGCGATTGATCGACTAAGACAGCAGCAACAACAAGATCAGCAGCAGCAGCAGCGACCTCCACAGCAGCATCGAGTGCTGAGAAGACGAAACCCAGCGTCGCAGCCGCCTCCGCCTCCGCCAAGACAGCTGCTGCAGCCGCCGGCGCCGCTGCACCTGTGTTTCGCAACGCTGCCGTCGCATCGAGACGACTCCCTGACCTCCGGTATAGTCAGCGACGAGAGCTGCTCCGTGGTGGCCTCGGCAGCCGCTTCCGCCCCGGCCAGAGACGTCGGTGGCTCAGGGCCGTCAGTTCGTTTCGGAGACACGTTCGTCCATCTCATCCCGTCCCGGTCGGACGTCTCTGAGGACTCTAAAAACTCCTGGAGCAGCTGCGGCTCCGACGAAGACAACCGCAGCGACGATGACGGTGCGGTCGTCTTCGAAGAGGGCGAAGCCATTGACAGAACGGAGACTGAACGCATTACCAAGCCGCGGTTTGTTGACATAGACATTGACGCGGTTGCTGACGACAACGAGGCTGAGGCTGAGCCTGTCTTAGCTCAGAGTTTGGCGCAGAGAGTGATTAGCAACTCAGAGGCAGGTCGGCGATTCTACCGGTTGTGCTACAATTTGGACAGCGCCAGTGCCAGCGGCAGCAGCTGCAGAGGCGTCGGAACAGCTCCGACAGCGCAAGGTTAGCTCACTTGGTCTAGCGGGGGGCACTACTTGCTTTTGACGATCTAAATTGGAATTCGGACAATCAAGACGGGACGCCATAGACATTCAAGCCAGGCCACAGACTTGGGCTGCTTGGGAATACACAACCATAGATTGTGGAATGGACAATCGAAATGGGAAAAAGCCATTTAAAACTGGAATTCACCCAACTTGATGTACTCTTTATATCTCTGGGCCACTGAAATATTTAAAAGTGAACAAAGTGTTCGTTACAGAAAGCAAAACAAAATTAAGTCAGAACTCCTTGAGCGTCAGGAAAGGAATTTCATCGAGTTTCTCAACGAAGAATTCTCTCATTTCCTGACCGGCCTTGCACAATCCTTCTTTCCGACCACCGCGTGGAAGGGATTCTGCACTCTGCCATCGAGTCGAAAGTTGGCAGCGATTCAGAATGCGGTTGTTTGCACGATTCTTGCAGCTCATGCGATGGATGACCTTTGTTCAATCGCATCAATCAGCCGCTGGCAATCTGCTGCAAGAATTGGTGGCGCCATTGAATGGGGGTCGCTTTCAGGCCAAAGACGAGCAAACAGGGGAGAGAGGGACAGAGAGCTATGATGAAATCTCAGTCCGATTCCCGTTTTGAATGGCTTTTTCCCCTATTGAATGTCCAAAGTTATAGTCTATGGCCAAGGCTCCCTCAGTAGACTTTGCTAAACTGCTTGAGTCCATGACTAGAGTGTGAGCTGTGGCCTGGCTTGAATGTCTATGGCGTCCCGCTTTGATTGTCCAAATTCCCATTTAGATCGACAAAAGCGATACTTGCTTCCCTTGGCTTCGGATTAGTTAGTTTAGTTAGTTACTCTAGTGGTTAAGCCTCAGATTATATTACCTAAATTGCCCACTTCAGCAGACTGGTGGCAGCGCGAAAACCCCGGGGTTTTGACCATAGACTGTTGCTTCTGCCGCTCTTAAGACATTAGCAGCAGCTGGTGTCTATGGCCGAAACCCCTGGGTTTTCGGGGCCTCGGAGACGGCTGCCAAGTACATTAGGGACATGTCGGTAATATAGAATCTGTGGGGAGGGCTGAATATGCGCATGTGTATCTGTTGCCCTCAACTGACTCCATTCTCAAACTATTCAGATAAGTGATACGATAAATGCACAAACAGCCACACAAAAGCTTTCTTGGTGGTTGTAGGTATTCATCGTACATTCAGGACCACAATAGATATACATCACCCGACTGACTAGCGCCCGTCTTATCTAGTCACTTGAAGGGTAGGAGTTAAATCATGAAAATGCAATTAGGCAGTATAAGCTTAGGTACGTACTTCAGCTCCCTTGATTTTGACAAGTCTCACTTATGCTTTTAGTAAATTTTATAAGGAATTCTTTTAATAGCTACAAAGTAACAAAAAAGTTGCCAAACCATATGTCATGAGCAGAGCCACAGGCGAACGTCAAGGACTGCCAAGCGACAGCGCTGAACCCGTCGGGAAAGTGCATGCGCTGGCTCCGGAACAGCAGCGGAAGGAGCCAGCGCAGCCGCAGCTGCCAGACCGAGTCCTCCTGCTGGCTTTCAGCTACCTGGACTCGCCTCAGCTGTGCCGCTGCGCCGCCGTCTGCCGCTCCTGGTACCGCCTCGCCTGGCACCCGGCTCTGTGGACCGGCCTGGAGCTGCACGATCCTCGCCTGGATGCCAACGCGGCCATCGACAGCGTGACGAAGATTCTCAGCTACGCCAGCTACCCGCACTGCTTGGGCCTGCTTCGAGTCAGCGTGGCGAATTCCATCACCCTGACCGACAGGGCGCTCAGCTTGCTTGGCTCCCGGTGCCCGCGTCTCCAGCGAGCCGCGTTTCGCGCCTGTCCGCGCCTGACAGCGCTCGGCGCCCGCGAGCTGCTCCACGGCTGCCAGCGCCTTCGCCATCTGCGCTTGGCGGCCTGTCACGGCGTCACCCTGGCCCTGCCGGTGACGGCGCCGCGTCTTATCAGCCTCGAAGTTGCCGACTGTCGCGGCGTCGACGACTCTGGCCTGCGCGCCCTCGGCGATGGAATGTGCCCGCGCCTCAGCCGCCTTTGCCTGCGCCGCTGCCCGAATGTTACCGACAGCGGCCTGGCGGCGCTGGGCTCCGGCGGCGGCTGCCCCGGCCTCCGCGAGCTCCGGCTTGCCGACAGCGGCCGTGAGATCAGCGAAATCGGCTTGGAGCGGCTGCTGCGACGGTGCGGACGAAGGCTGCGAAGTCTGGCTCTGGTCCGCTGCGAGGGTGTAAGTCCTCATTGCTTGCCCTGCTGTTGTGTGCTGTGTTGTGTGTGCGTGCGTCTGATTCGCTGCACCCAGCCTTCAGGGAGTCCACCAGTCACTGAACCTTGGAGTGAATGACTGCACACGTCTAGCATAGCATCGTCGCTGACAGACGTGTACTTTTACATTAAATCGATGGATATCGACGTCATACTTCGGCTGAACGTCGCTGTACAGGATATGGAGGCTTCATTGTCATATTCTCCGCAAGTATGGAAACAGCAGACCCACCTTTCTGCTCGCGTCTAGCGGACCTTCCACCTAGAGGGGTCTGGCCAGAGACTGAGAGAGCCGATAAAAACATCTACCAAAACAGAACACGAGCTAAGACTACAGTCTTTTAAATCGAACTTTATTTATAAAACCTAAGAGTTTCAGCGCAAATTAGTTTGAGAACACTTTGCAATCAAACTTCAATATACATCAAGTTTTAACGATGCAAGATGCCAATCGTAACCAAACAATCGCTCTCAGATCAACAACGAAGTCCTCTTTCACATCGCGATCCGAGCGACCAACCTGCGGCAGCTGAGCCTCCGCGATTGCCGACGCGTCACCGATTTGGGCGTCGAACGGCTCGCTCGCGGACTCGGGCCGGCCGGGCCGCCGCTGGAGCTGGACTTCGGCGGCTGCGACGTCACGGATGACGCCGTCTCTGCACTGGCAAGCGCTGGCGGCTGCTCAGCCAGACTCACCCGACTGACCCTTCGCGGATGCGACTGCGTCACGGATCAGGTGGGTGAGAGTTGCAAATGCGATTGCATCATGGATCAGTTGAGAGTTGCAATGCGATCGCTCCACGGATCAGATGGGTGGGAGTTGCAATGCGATTGCGTAATGGATCAGGTGGGTGAGAGTTGCAATGCGATCGCTCCACGGATCAGATGGGTGGGAGTTGCAATGTGATTGCGTCATGGATCAAGTGAGAGTTGCAATGCGATTGCGTCATAGATCAGGTGGGTGAGAGTTGCACTACGATTGCGTAATGGATCAGGTGGGTGAGAGTTGCAATGCAATTGCGTCATGGATCAAGTGAGAGTTGCAATGCGATTGCGTCATAGGTCAGGTGGGTGAGAGTTGCAATGCAATTGCGTCATGGATCAGGTGAAAGATGCAATGCGATTGCATAATGGATTAGGTGGGTGAGAGTTGCAATGCGATTGCGTAATTGATCAGGTGGGTGAGAGTTGCAATGCAATTGCGTCATGGATCAGGGGAGAGTTGCAATGCGATTGCGTAATGGATCAGGTGGGTGAGAGTTGCAATGCAATTGCGTCATGGATCAAGTGAGAGTTGCAATGCGATTGCGTCATAGATCAGGTGGGTGAGAGTTGCAATGCAATTGCGTCATGGATCAGGTGAGAGTTGCAATGCGATTGCGTCATAGATAAGGTGGGTGAGAGTTGCAATGCAATTGCGTCATGGATCAGGTGAGAGTTGCAATGCGATTGCGTCATAGATCAGGTGGGTGAGAGTTGCAATGAAATTGCGTCATGGATCAGTGGGGTGAGAGTTGCAATGCGATTGCGTGAATATCACGGTACCTTCACGAATCTTCATGTTATAATTGTTATTTTGATTCCATTTCAACAGGGCCTGTCGGCCTTAGCAACCAACGGATGCCCGAATCTAGTCTACCTCAACCTGCTGGGCTGCAGCGTGTCGCCGCACGCGGTTCTCGGCGCCCGGGCCGCGCTGCCGGCAAATACGGAGCTGCACTTCAGTCTGGCCTAGGAAGTCGCTCGGTCACTCTGTGGGGGGTCCTGCTATAATGGGATGCAGGCAGTAGTGATCCCAGACGTTTATTGATCAAATTTTGTTATAGGCATGCAAGCTCTAGCAAATACTACCTGGACTCGTAAAGCTTTTCTGGTGTTCATTGGGAAGGATCCTATTGATGGTGATGCAAATTTTCTTAGTATGGTTATGGTGATGAGTATAGTCATAGTGATGAGTATGGTTATAGTGATAAGTATGGTTATAGTGATGAGTATGGTCATGGTGATGACTATGGTCATGGTGATGAATATGGCTATAGTGATGAGTATGGTTATAGTGATGAGTATGGTTATAGTGATGAGTATGGTTATAGTGATGAGTATGGTCATGTTTATGAGTATGGTCATAGTGATGAGTATGGTCATGGTGATGACTATGGTCATGGTGATGACTATGGTCATGGTGATGAGTATGGTCATGGTGATGACTATGGTCATGGTGATGACTATGGTCATGGTGATGAGTATGGTCATAGTGATGAGTATGGTCATAGTGATGAGTATGGTTATAGTGATGAGTATGGTTATAGTGATGAGGATGGCCATGGTGATGAAGATGGTCATGAGGATGAGTATGGTCATAGTGATGAGGATGATCATGGGGATGAGTATGGTTATAGTGATGAGTATGGTCATAGTGATGAGTATGGTCATAGTGATGAGAACTGTCTATCGACGATGAAGAAGAGACTGCACATCTGAAAAGATTCTCTGTCACCTTATTTACTCAAGCAATTTAGCACAGCTCACATTCTGTAATTTATTATGATCATATTGTAGCATTTTGTTTGCTAGGAAACACATCCGATTTTTCCAAAGCATTGAGCACCTCCTCCACTCAATCGCATGCCTGCAGGCACCCAACAAAATAAAATGCAATCTTTGATTCCAGATTATTTTAACAAGCGTCCAGCTTTTGGAATTTAAAGCAATCAGAAATTTTTTCTCACCTACTTTTAGTAGTAGTAAAGGCAACGCGTAGGTAAAGTGGAATATTCTTATTTTCATATTTTCTAGGTTTTGATGTAAAATCCAAGTCTGCTTGCTACCATGAGTAGAATAATGCATTGTTACTGGCAGGGACCTGGCGCACTTTAAGCGACATTGTCACACAACCGGCGAGAGGCATTACTGCCCATTCCGCCGACTCCCCTGAGCAGGCACACAAGCGCGCGGATACGTACGCAGTCATACGCACAGGCAGCGACCATAACTTTATTTATCGTTAGGCGTGTACACTGCACTGTGCCTTGGGGGTTGGCCCTTAAAGGCGTTAATTGCACGAGCAGAGCCAAGCCGAGATTCCAATTTAGCCCCTAAATAATCTGTAGCTGCACTTGGAATCGAGCCTGGGCCGCTGGCACACCAGAACGCCGCGCTAGCCTGCTAGGCCACGCCCCCTCATTTGTGGCACCTGTGACACTCGCATGATTAGCAAACAGAAGAGGTGAATGCATAAAGGCTGAAAATAGGCAAATGCGACTGCCTTTTAAAAATATAATTCCCAGATATTTCTACTCGCATTGGGATGAATCAACTTTGGTTTCTAACAATGCTTCAGACTTGCTAATTAGGCGATATGTATTTATACTTGCTGGCTGGCATTGAGTTCTGATGCCGGAGGCCAATTATCTTAATTTCGCTCTGTTTACCGGCACGTGACTAATGCTAGCTATACAGGTATGCTGCTTAACCCTCTGTATGCTGCTCAACTCTCTGTATGCTGCTCAACTCTCTGTATGCTGCTCAACTCTCTGTATGCTGCTCAACTCTCTGTATGCTGCTCAACTCTCTGAATGCTGCTCAACTCTCTGTATGCTGCTCAACTCTCTGTATGCTGCTCAACTCTCTGAATGCCGCTCAACCTTCCGTGAGCGGACACATCAAAATTGGTCAGTCTTGTCGTACGATTCACACTCATGAGAGCCAACACCAAGGACTACTAGCCTAGACTAGACTAACGAAGTGTTCCTAGTGGTCCTTGGCCAACACCTCCAAGTGCACATGCCTGACGATAAATAAAGTCAGGGCAGCTGTACCGGTACACCCTGTGTGAGCGCGTGTTCGGGAGTCAGCGGAACGGAGCGGATCTGCCTTACCGCTCGCTGTGGGAGAAATGGAAAAAACATTGTTTGAGTTCAGCTCAAAATAGTCAGACCGACCGATTAGTCAAACTTGTTTTTCAAATGAGAACGCGGACACCATCATTTCTCAGACCAATCAGGTGAAACTTTTCGATTTGCTTAATTAAACGTACATATTGACACAATATTTCAACTGCAAACACCGCTATCAGTGTCTGGTCTGGATGATGGATGTTTGTTCGCTCGGTCTGAATAATCTCAGATTATCCACGCCCCATCGGGACAGTGTTGCAAAAGTTCACTTGAAACTTTAATAATCTTTTTTTGCGAGCATGCAGCTATGAGAGAACTCTGACAAACAAGTTTAGCCGATGAGCTTTTTAAGCAAGTTTTTAGTCGAAAAAGCCATCACACAGGAGCGAGTAACTTTAAACCTGGCTCTGCGCTCTCAGGGCCCGGATTTAAATTGCACCAGCCGTGACAGGGTCAGGCAAGAGCTCAATTCCCTGTGTCATTCCTGTCCGCTTATAACTCAATTAGCGCGAGCAGGGGCTGATAAAGAGAGCAAGCCGTGTGCTGCCTCCCCCTTGCTGATCAAATAGTGCAATTGGGGTCTGGGGAACAGGGATTGTTCTGGGATCTCCTGCCTGTCTGTGCGAGCTGAAATATCCAGGCAGTTTATGCCCGCTCGCTTCATCTGTTTCGCGATGGATGCTGGAAGGAGACGATATAGAAGGAAACTGGGGGAAAAAGGGTCGGGATTACAAGTAGAGAGAGAGAAAGAATTGAAGGGAATAAAATAGATACATCACTGCCACCCACAATAAAGTGATTGATTTCTCTAGCCAAATCAATTATTTTCAGTTTCAGTGGGTGCACTTGTTTTGTGGGGAGGGGTGGGAAAAATATTTTCAGCATATTATCGAGGTGCCGAGAAGTAAGTGAATGTTATGTGGCTTCTGAATTTGAGACGATCTTGAATAAAGGTTGAAGACTCACATCCCACCGCTGCCACCCGAGGGTTCACATCCCACCGCTGCCACCCGAGGGTTCACATCCCACCTCTGCCACCCGAGAGTTCACATCCCACCTCTGCCACCCGAGGGTTCACATCCCACCTCTGCCACCCGAGAGTTCACATCCCACCTCTGCCACCCGAGGGTTCACATCCCACCTCTGCCACCCGAGAGTTCACATCCCACCTCTGCCACCCGAGGGTTCACATCCCACCTCTGCCACCCGAGAGTTCACATCCCACCTCTGCCACCCGAGAGTTCACATCATACATGTACCGCTGCCACCCGAGGGTTCACATCCCACCGCTGCCACCTGAGGGTTCACATCCCACCTCTGCCACCCGAGGGTTCACATCCCACCTCTGCCACCTGAGGGTTCACATCCCACCTCTGCCACCCGAGGGTTCACATCATACATGTACCTCTGCCACCGAGAGTTCACATCCCACCGCTGCCACCCGAGGGTTCACATCCCACCGCTGCCACCCGAGGGTTCGCATCCCACCGCTGCCACCCGAGGGTTCGCATCCCACCGCTGCCACCCGAGGGTTCACATCCCACCTCTGCCACCCGAGGGTTCGCATCCCACCGCTGCCACCCGAGGGTTCACATCATACATGTACCTCTGCCACCCGAGAGTTCACATCCCACCGCTGCCACCTGAGGGTTCACATCCCACCTCTGCCACCTGAGAGTTCACATCCCACCGCTTCCACCTGAGAGTTCACATCCCACCTCTGCCACCCGAGGGTTCACATCCCACCTCTGCCACCCGAGGGTTCGCATCCCACCGCTGCCACCCGAGGGTTCGCATCCCACCGCTGCCACCCGAGGGTTCGCATCCCACCGCTGCCACCCGAGGGTTCACATCCCACCTCTGCCACCCGAGGGTTCGCATCCCACCGCTGCCACCCGAGGGTTCGCATCCCACCGCTGCCACCCGAGGGTTCGCATCCCACCGCTGCCACCCGAGGGTTCACATCACACCTCTGCCACCCGAGGGTTCGCATCCCACCGCTGCCACCCGAGGGTTCGCATCCCACCGCTGCCACCCGAGGGTTCGCATCCCACCGCTGCCACCCGAGGGTTCACATCCCACCTCTGCCACCCGAGAGTTCACATCCCACCGCTGCCACCTGAGGGTTCACATCCCACCTCTGCCACCTGAGAGGTCACATCCCACCTCTGCCACCTGAGAGTTCACATCCCACCTCTGCCACCCGAGGGTTCACATCCCACCTCTGCCACCCGAGGGTTCGCATCCCACCGCTGCCACCCGAGGGTTCACATCATACCTCTGCCACCCGAGAGTTCACATCCCACCTCTGCCACCCGAGAGTTCACATCCCACCTCTGCCACCCGAGAGTTCACATCCCACCTCTGCCACCCGAGGGTTCACATCATACCTCTGCCACCCGAGAGTTCACATCTCACCTCTGCCACCGAGGGTTCACATCCCACCTCTGCCACCGAGGGTTCACATCCCACCTCTGCCACCCGAGGGTTCACATCCCACCTCTGCCACCCGAGCGTTCACATCCCACCGCTGCCTCCTGAGGGTTCACATCCCACCTCTGCCACCTGAGGGTTCACATCCCACCTCTGCCACCTGGGGGTTCACATCATACATGTACCTCTGCCACCCGAGAGTTCACATCCCACCTCTGCCACCCGAGGGCTCACATCATACCTCTGCCACCCGAGAGTTCACATCTCACCTCTGCCACCCGAGGGTTCACATCCCACCTCTGCCACCCGAGGGTTCACATCCCACCTCTGCCACCCGAGGGTTCACATCCCACCTCTGCCACCTGAGGGTTCACATCCCACCTCTGCCACCCGAGAGTTCACATCCAATCTTTGCCACCCGAGGGTTCACATCATACATGTACCTCTGCCACCCGAGAGTTCACATCCCACCTCTGCCACCCGAGGGTTCACATCCCACCTCTGCCACCCGAGAGTTCACATCTCACCTCTGCCACCCGAGGGTTCACATCCCACCTCTGCCACCTGAGGGTTAAAATCCCACCGCAGCGCTAATGCCAATCGCTTAACTTTTTAAGTTTCAAATTTTGAGTTTCAATACGCTTTCAGGTCATCCCTCAATTCTTAAATTAAGATGGCCAGTATGAAGTCACTTTTCTGACCCTGTCAATTAATCATCTTTAGACCGGGCGATCCTTCAAACGCTTCTCAATTTCTTTCCCGCAAAGGCATAGGAAAATGGCAAGGAGGCCCAGCAGCCAATGGAAGGTTGGGAAGATGAGAGAAGGCGCGGATGCGATGGCTGCGACTGCTGCAGGGGACGGGGAGTGTGGAGGCGCGCGAGTTCCCAGTGACGCTTCCCTTTATAACGGCGCATTCTAGCCCAGAGAGCCGAGTCGCTGGCATAAAAACTTTTTCCTTTATTCCAAGCGCATTTGTCTTCATTACCGAGCCATCTGCTTCCCAGCGATAGAGTCTCTCAACAATTAAAAAGACCCTCTTTCTGAAAGGAACTTTCTGAAGAGGCTCCGCTTCTGACTATAGAAAGTGCTTTGCCATGCGATCGCCATTGATTCTGTCGATAGTCCTGCTCGGCGCCGTGGTGTGAGTTCCTGTAGTAACTATCTGCCTAGCTAAATAGTTTAAATGACACGTCTTAAAATTTGTATTTTTCATTACACCTGCCATAATGGGAAAATGTGCAGCCGACAGCTCTGAAGCATCTGAAGGCTGCGTACGGCTGTTCAGTCCAAGGACTGGGGGGTCCCCACACTTACCCTCAATTACCCCAGCTAATGCTGGCACCCATTTTACAGCTGGGTGTAGTGAAGCAATGCAGAATTAAATTTCATGCTTAAGGATACAATTTTTTAAGTAGGTTGAGAATCGAACCCCTCTCTAACCACTAGGCTACAACACATTTTTGGTCTAACAACAGACCGCCTCTTGCTGCGAGGACCCAATTCAAAACTAGGAAAGCGGATAGAACACGAATTCTTGAACGGATAGCGAAATTCTGAGTTGACACCTCTGGCCTTTGAGCTTTCATTGTAGAGCTTCTCAATGCATTAGTCTTTCCTATGCGACTTCAGATCTGAAACCCAAGATTTGGGATGGGACACACGCTGACAAGAGATCACCTGCAGTCCCAGTGGACTGTAAAATGTATATAAACTTTTAATCATTGGGCTTACATAATCTGGAATAAATAGGGGCGTCTGTGGTCTAAACTGAGAAGCCCAAGGTCTCTTTTTACCAGAAGAGCTCTTGAGATGTCTGAGGAGCTTTTGGCCTGCGTAGTAACACAAAATTCCGTGACAAGAGACAGACGCCCAGGGTCGCAGAGACGGATTTGATTACATTTTTATTAAGTTTAGCTCGTGATAAGGTGGCCCCTTGAAGAAAATACTGGCACTGAATGCAACTGGACTTGCTTGACCTTCAGCTACATGTGGTCTAATTCTGAAGTTTTGCATTCTCCCTTGCAGATTGGATGTAACTGGTGCAGAGAAGCACCATGATGATACGAAGAACGTTCACCAGGACGACGGCATCAAGCACCTTGATAAGCGGTTCACCAGGTACCCCGACTTCATGTTGGACCGTGGCATTCTGAAGAAGCGCTTCACCAGGTACCCCGACTTCATGCTGGACCGGGGCATTCTGAAGAAGCGCTTCACCAGGTACCCTGACTTCATGCTGGACCGTGGCATTCTGAAGAAGCGCTTCACCAGGTACCCCGACTTCATGCTGGACCGGGGCATTCTGAAGAAGCGCTTCACCAGGTACCCTGACTTCATGCTGGACCGTGGCATTCTGAAGAAGCGCTTCACCAGGTACCCCGACTTCATGCTGGACCGTGGCATTCTGAAGAAGCGCTTCACCAGGTACCCCGACTTCATGCTGGACCGGGACATCCTAAAAAAGCGTTCGGAGTGACAGCCAAGGATCCAGAAATGAATGACCAACTGACAACACGATCACTTAAAGAAAGCAAACTTGTCATCTATTTGAGATTCAAGTGAAAATTGACTATTTTTCCTGCCAAAATGGTCAATAAAGTAATTTGCAAGCAGCTTTAATAAATAATTTCTACTACTTATTCAGCAATCTGAGTAACCGTTGAACGAGATGACAATAAACGCAGGCAAAATGACTGATTGTGGCGATGACCTCACCGCAATCATCGAAATTGATTTTTGAATGTGCGAAGCCCGCGTGCATAAAATTTTCAAATGCATTTCTGTGCTTTTCTTTCTTATACCGCACAGAATCCCGCTTCATCAACACTGTAAGCGAAATTTTTGTTGTCTTTCGAATTTCAGTAACAGATAAGCTTCCGAGAACAGATTTTCCATCACACCACGATGCCTGACATTTTGCCTCAGCAGTTTTGTGCTCTTATCTCATGCTTGCTCAACCAGAGTTGACTTATGTTTCACGGGAAAAGACTTCATAAAGTCTGAGTTCGAAGGCCCAGCGGTATCAGCTCGGGATTTATGCTAAGTCCAACCTCAGTCAGACTGTTGCCTATCGAGTCTGAAGGACTACTCCAATGTGTGATGCAGCTGGGAAGCTGGGCCTGACAAAATTCATATCGATGCGGCACGTCTACGCGAGTACGAGTAGAATAAGCCTAAGGATGTGGGTGGCCCAGAATCTCAGAAACACACGTGTTCTCTTTATTATCAAATCTCATACGAAATCTTAGTTTGGCCTCAGCTGTTGCTAAGAGCCTCACTTGCTCAAGTCCGACCCTGCTTCCTTATCTACTCTGGTGAGCAAACAGCCGAGCTGGGGCGGCAACATTGCACCAATGCATTTAATCGAAGCTGGAGGGAGGCTTTAACGGCTATTTAAACAGCTCTCCATCTGCCCGAGTTGCATGGCAAAAGAAGAAAGAGCTCTTCGAGTTCGGAAGCGGCGGCAAAGCCAAGTCTGAATCAAGGTTTCAGCTACAACGCTTGAAAATTCGTAGGTATTCCTATTTGAATACCGGTAATCGTCCCTACCTGAAATATACAGAATTGGTTCTGTCTGTCTGTGCGTCCGCATGATTTTTTTTCCGTGAACGAAGATGATCTTCTAAAGAAGATTGAGGTCTTCCTTGTGACTTTTTAACCGATTTTCGTTGTGAATTACCTTTATAAGTACTTTGAGTACTTTGAACACACGCGACGTTTGCCCTGTGATGCTGCTCATATTTTGTGAAAACACAAGACCTTTTTTGCGTTGTTGTTGAATACGGTAACCCGCTAATACCTGTAGAGCACCAACAAAACTACTCCATTTCTATCTTGCTGCAGGATCCAATTAAATCAGCACTCAGAAGCCACAGAAACTTCATCCTGAGGACGGCAATGAGCGTCCACCCGGCCCCGATGGTGGACGCCGATCCAGTTTCAGTCGGCAACGGCGACCAAATATCGGCGCCGAAGGAAGTCGCCCGAATGCTTCGAAGAAACCCGGATCGCCCGTCGGGCTGGCAGCGACTTCAGAGAACGACGAAAATTGTCAGAATCGGTGGCAGCGAAGGCGGCGGCACCGCCAGTGCGCGCGGCGGCAGCAAGGTTGGCAGTAGCAGCGGTCGATGGAACACTCGGCCCAGAGACTCCGAATCGTCGCACAGCTCTGCCCTGCAGCGCCTGGACCCGAACCGGGACACCATCAGCGACCTGCTGCACACCAAGCCGCCGGCGAACTGCGCTGAGAGTTGGCGCTTCCTGGCCATCCTGTTCAAGTGCCTCTTCTCTTCCAAGGTGTTCCCAGGCGCCGAGCTCGAGCAGCTCTACCAGATGTACTTTCGCCGGCTGAACCATCGCTCCCTGCTCGTTCTGGTGGCAACGCTGACGCTTCTGAGCGCCGGTTCCGCCGTCACGCAGCTGCCGCAGACGGCCCGCGGTCCATCTGAGAACACCCTGCTGCACCTGAGCCTCTCCACTGTCGCCTTCGCCGGCTTCAGCGGTCTCCTGATTGGTATGCTGCGCTGTCGCGTTGGCCTGGCCCGGCAGCAGCACCTGAGCTACGGGTTGGCCATCTGCTTCCTGCTGCTGCAGGGCGCCAGCGTCATTCGCATCGGCGAGGAGCCAGATCCGCTGTGCTGGAAGCCGAGCAGCGGGTTGTTCACCAGCTCGCTGATGACGGTCATCGCCTACCTGTTCTTGCCGTTGCGTGTTCGCAGCCTGCTGGCCTGCTGCGGCCTCATCATGATGCTGCACCTGTTGTCTAGAATTTCTGGAATGAACCGACCGGATTTCGGTGCTCGGGTACGCGAGCTGGAGTGGGGTGGCGTCTCTCGCTTGAACCAGCATCTTCGCCATCGCTACACTTTGTAGCAATTCTGCGAGTAGGCTCATTGCTTTTCAACCAGATTTCAGAGACACTCAATGGCTCAGCAGCAAATAAATCATCTTGTCTGCCCGAATCCCTATTTGATTTAATAAATTAGGGTAGCGTCGAAATCTTGGGATTTTGGCCGCTACACCCGGGTTGTAGTCAGAGTAAACGGGTAATTTTTCAACAGTTCCACGTTTGAGTGCAATTAGAAGAGCGTGTGATTTTCTCCCAATTATGGCAATTATCAAGGTTTCTCAAACCTTGATGATTGCCATTCGAGGTAAGCACTAAAAGGTCATCCGAGGTCACTTCGCCCCCACCTGAATATCCACCGGACACGCGGGCGACCGTTCTCAAATTGATGACTGCTCAAGCGTAAACAGCTCACTGCTTTTTAAACGCGATGTCAGCCTAAGCCAAATAACCTTGCACGAAAATGCAGCTTTTATTGGTTGGAGGTCACGTCAGAAAATGTATCAGTGCCAGTAGGAACTGAGCAGCTGAATGAAGCGAGCGGGATCTTATCTTTGCTCCACATTCTCCCGTTTTCACACCCTGACGGCCGCCTCGCTCTAATTAGGCCCGACAAGATCACGGGCAAAAGGCCTGTCGTCCACTCGCCTGCGCACTCAACTGTGAGAAGTCCTGCCTCTCATGCCCCTGGGGGGGGGGGCGGCCGGAGTCCACCCCGTCCCCGAGTCAGTCACATCGACTGACGCTCGCAGGCTGAAGGTAGACAGAACATTTCTGCATTCTTTTGGATCGGATCTAGCAAGTTTTCTGTAGAGATTAAGCTCTCAAACTGGTTCCTTAATTCACGGATTAGAAATCACATTCGTGACGAGCTGGTAGTGGTAGTCAAAATTTTTGTGTGTGATAAAAGCTTTTTTGTCACTTTTCTGTTCTGATATCGTCATATCGACCTTTAGTTTCCGTAATATTGAATCACGTAACTCGCATTGACAGATTGATTGGCTAATCGGTACAACAATTTGCCATACCCTGGATAATTTACTTTAAATTTCCTTTCCTTTAGCGGCTGGCCAATGTACATTAAACTCCCATCCCCCCAGTGGCTGGCCAATGTACATTGAACTCCCATCCCTCCAGTGGCTGGCCAATGTAAATTGAACTCCCATCCCCCAGTGGCTGGCCAATGTACATTTAACTCCCATCTCCTCAGCGGCTGGCCAATGTACATTGAACTCCTATCCCCCCAGTGGCTGGCCAATGTACATTAAACTCCTATCCCCCCAGTGGCTGGCCAATGTACATTGAACTCCCACCCCACAGTGACATGGCCAATGTATATTGAATTCTTCACCCCGTAGCAGCTGGCTGGTGTACATTGAACCCCCATTGCCCTTGCATGCAGCTTGCGGCCAACGCGTTCTACTTGCTCGCCGCAAACATAGTGGGCGTTTTCGTGCACGGCCCCGTGGAGATGGGCCGCCGGCAGACTTTCCTGGAAACCAGGCGCTATTACGAAGCCGGACTGCGCGCCAAGCTGGAAATGGAGAAGCTGGTGAGCGCCGGCTAGGGAAACTCTGCAAAGAGAAATGGCGGGAAGTGAAGGCGAATATTTCACTTTGATGAGACTAACAAGCATAAAATCCATAAGACAAAAATCAAAACAGGAAGCCTTATAAACTCAAAGGAAATGAGAGCGAATGCATTAGGGTCTGCTGTCACATTGGCCACAATAAGATCGAAGTTCAAGCCCAGAGCTTAAAGTATCCAGGCAGCCGAAGTGAGTCTATTCTACTCAATGATTTCTTGCTGATACTTTTCCTCACACGAGAAGCCCTGCAAAAACCAAAGGGAATTAATTACTTTTTCTTCAATGGTTTTCTTGCGTAGCAACTTTCGAATCATTCCTAGTGGTCACCACAGATCCTTAAATCGATTCGGGATAAACAGCACCCGCTCAGTCAAGAGGAGTAAAAAATGACGATTGTAACGTTCTTCTGTATAAAAATGTAATAGTAAAATTAACAAACTGATTTACCCAAGGACCGTTTGATACTGTCGCTTCTGCCGGAGTACGTGGCGTCTCCGCTGCTACATCCCGAGAAGAATCCAGCGCACAGATCGATGTTTAACAAAGTTTACATACAGAGACATGAAAATGTTAGGTGAGTAGCAACATTCGGTTTCTAAGACGTGTTTTGTTTTTAATGTTTTGTTTAATTAATCAATTTCTTGGTATATAGACCAAGATCAAGTATATAGCCAAATGTACATCTGAATTTCGTCCCCGCGAAGGCCAAATGTACATCTGAATTTCGTCCCCCCGCGAAGGCCAAATGTACATCTGAATTTCGTCCCCCCGCGAAGGCTAAATGTACATCTGAATTTCATCCCCCCCGCGAAGGCCAAATGTACATCTGAATTTCGTCCCCCCCCGCGAAGGCCAAATGTACATCTGAATTTCGTCCCCCCCCGCGAAGGCCAAATGTACATCTGAATTTCGTCCCCCCCCCAGCGAAGGCCAAATGTACATCTGAATTTTTTGTACGCATGACTGAGTGCGAAAAATGAATAATACTGAAGTATATTTAAGTACCTTTCGTACTTAAGTAAGATACAATCTAATTTTGATTTTAGCAACTTCTGAAGCTAATGCTGAGGCTTACTATACCCACTTTACCCACTAGATTAAACATCTTCTAAACTGGTAGCCAAAAGAGAATTCGTACAAATATAAAATAGTTAAAGTGGAACTTTCTACTTCATGCATACAGTAGCTGCATGTTTGCATTTCACAAGCTGGGTCGGGCTGTTTTTTTGATTCGTTGACTTTGGCAGGTGTAGCTGCATTGCCTGGTGTACACTTATTATGCAGGCTATATTAATCTCTGGTGGAGGCTGAACGAGGAACAAGAGGGGACGAGCAAAGATGCTGGAAATGAAAATTCAAAGTCGGAGTCACGAAGTGAAAACAGACAGCTTTAGACGGAGAAGGAGAGCCTAAAGAGGATGAGGCAAGCAAAGGGCGGAACTGCAGAGACTATGCAGTGCGAATAACTCCCTCAAACTCAGGTCAACAGGCCGTAGCCGGCTCTGACTGAGACTTTTACCTGTCGTCATTAAGAACTTCTTAATCCTTAAGCAGCTAATTTTCAGCTCTCAAGGCTGTCGGCATCTCTAAAATCCCAGAGAGTTACTTATGCACTTCGACCTAAGCACTCGACTTATCTTGATGGCCTCTTCAAATTTCCTGCAAAATTCCGACTTCGCCTCGTGTCACAATGACCATGAATGAGAACTATGCGTCAGTGCTACAGTGTGTCATGCTGGCTCGATAACTAATCAATGATTAGTTTTTTGAATGCACAGAATTGAACCAAGATGACTCGGCATTTCCAGCATTCTGTTTGCGGACATCTGCGGTTTCACCACGCTGTGTCGTCAGAACGACCCGGAGTTCATCGTCCGGCTGCTCAACGTTCTGTTTGCCAGATTCGACCAGCTGGCTGAAAGCAACAACTGCCTGCGGATCAAGCTGCTGGGTGACTGCTACTACTGCGTGTCCGGACTGCCGGAACCCAGGGCCGACCACGCCAAGTGCTGCGTTGAGATGGGCTTGGACATGATCTCCACCATATCGTGAGTGGGCCTCAAACGTTTTAATAATTAAGATTATTAAAGTTTAGTGCCTTCGACGATGTGACATTCGATATCATCAGCACCAGTTTTTTTTCGTGCGACTTTCACAAGCTTAAAGTTTCATGAGCTTGAAATTTTATTTTTGACTTTTGCACCACACGGCCCTTGGTTGGATTTTGTGCGTAAACGCGTTCGTTTGGTGCTTGGGGGGGGTCTGTCAATTCACACCCATGAAGGCCAGCCCACATGGCTCAGACTGTACATGCTGTTGCGGTCCAAATCCTGGGCACAGCGGCCCAGATTCAGCGGGAGTCCCGAATTTCGGACGGCAGCCCCGGCTTCAGGCCGAACTCCAGCATAATTTATTGGACTGTGGAGCAGCTCTTCATCATCGATAAAATATGACTGCCTGGGCGGGCTAATAAAATTTTAAAGTGTCAGTTTATGCTCATGACTTATTAAAATACGAGTACGAGCTTGAAAATGATTTATGAGTAAGCTCAGTTTTGATACATATCGGCAATGTTTGAAAATGAGTGTTATTCCCACTCAATCTTCGATACATATTGAACGTGTAATTTAAATTGACTTTCGATACATATCGGTAAAACTCCTAAACTGGCTAACCTAGAGGCAGCCAGCAAAGGGGACTTTAAGCGCACTTTAGGCGAAATTGTCACACAACCGGCGAGAGGCATTACTGCCCATTCCGCCGACTCCCCTGAGCAGGCACACAAGCGCCCAGACACGTACGCAGTCATACGCACAGGCACTCACACAGGAGTGTACAGTGGCCCCGACTTTATTTATCGTTAGGCATGTACACTTCACTGCGCCTTGGGGGGGGTTGGTTCTCAAGGGCGTTAATTGCCCGAGCAGAGCCAAGCCGAGATTCCAATTTAGCCCCAAATTAATGTGTGGCTACACTGGGAATCGAGCCTGGGCCGCTGGTACATCAGAGCGCCGCGCTGGACCACTGGGCTACGGCTCCTAATTGGCAAACCCTATATACGGGAACATTTATATAAGATAGGCCATGTATAATAGACAGGATTTTATTTTAACTTCGATACATATCGGCAAATTTTTTAAATCTGCTTGGCTTTAATTCTATTATCGATACATATCGGCAGACTAGTCCGCGTGATGACCAACGCCCCGGTGGACATGAGAGTCGGTATTCACACCGGCACGGTGATCTGCGGAGTTCTCGGCCGCGACAAACTGCAGTTCGACGTCTGGTCGGGCGACGTCTACCTGGCGGAGATCCTGGAGTCCAGCGGCCGGCCTGGCCGGGTGCACATCACCGAGGTGACCCGCGACAGCCTCGGCGGAGATTACAGCTTTGAGGACGGCGAAGGTGAAAGCCGGCACGCTTATCTGAGAGAGCATCGGGTGAAAACTTTTCTGGTGGTGCCGGCTGACCAGCAGCAGCAGCCTCAGCACTGCGGCGATGCAGCAGAACCTGCTGGTCAGGGAAGGCGGCCGGCATCTCACATTCATAAAAGGTGGCTGGGTCAGTTTTGCTTTTGCATACCTGGCTTCATTGGTGCTTTGCTACTGTCTATTCTACTCTCTGCTCTAGTCTGCTTGTTTCTTCTCTGCTCTATTCTACTCTACTCTTCTCTACTCTACTCTAGTCTAGTCTACTCTAGTCTAGTCTATTCTACTCTACTCCTTACTCTACTCTACTTTAGTTTACTCTAGTCTAGTCTAGTCTAGTCTAGTCTAGTCTAGTCTAGTCTAGTCTAGTCTACTCTACTCTACTCTACTCTACTCTACTCTACTCTACTCTAGTCTAGTCTAGTCTAGTCTAGTCTACTCTACTCTCTACTCTACTCTACTCTACTCTACCCTATTCTTATCTACTTTACTCTACTCTACTCTAGTCTACTCTTGTCTACTCTACTCTTCTCTATTCTACTCTACTCTTATCTACTTTACTCTACTCTACTCTATTCTATTCTACTCTTCTCGACTTTACTCTACTCTAAACAATCGCCACTAGAATGGGAGTCGATGATCACGGCAACCGAACTCGAAGCGTCAATGATGCAGTAATCAACGAAGCGTTGAGCTCGGCAATCCAGTCTCATACCATCGACAGCTTGTACCAGGAGCACTGCCACCCCGTCAACCTGCGGTTCAAGCTTCCCCGGCTGGAAAAGAAGGTCGGGAATATTTTTATCAGGATTATTGTTGATAAAAGCCATAGTCTGGGTCACAGTTTGGGTCACAGTTTGGGTCACAGTTTGGGTCATAATCTGGGTCACAGTCTGGGTCTCAGTCTGGGTCACAGTCTAGGTCACAGACTAGGTCACAGTCTAGGTGACAGACTACGTCACAGTCTAGGTGACAGACTACGTCACAGTCTGGGTCACAGTCTGGGTCTCAGTCTGGGTCACAGGCTGGGTCACAGGCTGGTTGACAGTCTAGGTCACAGACTAGGTCACAGTTTGGGTCATAATCTGGGTCACAGTCTGGGTCTCAGTCTGGGTCACAGTCTAGGTCACAGACTAGGTCACAGTCTGGGTCACAGTCCGGGTCACAGTCTGGGTCACAGTCTGAGTCACAGTCTGGGTCATACTCGTAATCTGGGTCACAGTCTGGGTCTCAGTCTGGGTCACAGTCTGGGTCACAGGCTGGTTGACAGACTAGGTCACAGTCTAGGTCACAGTCTAGGTCAGACTATTGCCCACTGTGTGAGTTAAAGTTTGGATTATAAACTGGGTCAACTTCATAGTTACAGCCTAACCATCCTTATATATTTTGTTCATTTCGCTGCAACTCTCTATCTGCAGTTCGGCACCGTGAGAGATCCCTACTTCTCCATTGAAGTCAGCTGTCTTCTGTTGGCCTTTCTCACTGGCACGTTTTGCGTTCAAATTCTGACTCAGCGTAGGTAAGTTCAGTGTGGGTATAGTTGGAGATAGATAATTGATTGTGAATTAATGTGTACTAGATAGGGAGGCAGATTGGTATAGGTTGGTAGGAAGACATATTGGTGGATAGGGACACAGATTGGTAGATTGGGAGAACAGATTGGTAGGTAGGGACAGGAAGACAAATTGGTAGATAGGGAGCTAGATTGGTAGATATAGAGAACAGATAGGAAGATAAGGAGACAAATTGGTAGATAGGGACACAGATTGGTAGATATGAACACAGATTGGTAGATAGGAACACAGATTGGTAGATAGGAACACAGATTGGTAGATAGGAACACAGATTGGTAGATAGGAACACAGATTGGTAGATAGGAACACAGATTGGTAGATAGGAACACAGATTGGTAGATAGGAACACAGATTGGTAGATAGGAACACAGATTGGTAGATAGGAACACAGATTGGTAGATAGGGACACATATTGGTAGATAGGAACACAGATTGGTAGATAGGAACACAGATTGGTAGATAGGAACACAGATTGGTAGATAGGGACACATATTGGTAGATAGGAACACAGATTGGTAGATAGGAACACAGATTGGTAGATAGGGACACATATTGGTAGATAGGAACACAGATTGGTAGATAGGAACACAGATTGGTAGATAGGGACACAGATTGGTAGACAGGTTGAGGGTATGCAGACTGGCGGTGGATTCGAGGTGCGGACTAATATTGAACTGTTAAAGCGAGTGAATTTCTAGTTTTGGCAACAGTGCCATCAAATTTGGACCAACCTGCTAATCAAAGCTGCTCATCATCCCCATAGACAGCCAGGATATGAGACTTCAGCCAGACTGCAGAAGTTTCCAAGTCTCTCACTTGACCATAATTTTTCAACTGTTACGAGCCCTGCTCTCTCTTCTAAATGAGACTCATAAAGTGCTTATTGCAAACTTTGCAGAGCACTCGACTTGAATCCTGAAGTGTCGATAGCTCAACTCAGCCTTTTTCCCCTTATTGTCATTTCCCAATGCCAATCAAATGCAAACAATCCAGCATTTAGGCTGGTTTTATGAGATGCTTTTCACCAATTAACTCGCGCTCATTCCAGCTCGATGACCATGGTGCCAATTTACCTGTTCTCGTTCGTCACCTTAACCACGCTGTTCGCCTGCGCTGTGGCCTTCACAACAGATCGAATGGTGAGTTGCGAATTTAAAATCCGCATTAGTCTACTTACATAGTAGAGGTAAGCATTTTGACACATTTTTATTTTTTTTTCAGAAAATCGCGAGCGGACACATTTGGTCAATTTTTGTCAACGGCTCCATACTGATCGGAATGGTGGCTAATCTCGTGTCAATCTTGGTTCCCAAGGTAACACAGTTTTGCGAAATAATTATTTGTAATATTTACTTAACTGCATGCAATGACAGCCTGCAAATTAGTTACAAGCCGCTCCAAGCCTGATCTGTAAAGTTTGCCATCTTTGGATAATAATAAATAATAATTGGGCCAGATGTGCAACCGACAGCTCAGCCGCAGCTATTGCGCGGCGCATCTGAACGATGCGTACGGCTTTTCAGTCCAAGGACTGGGGGGGGGGTCGTCGTCACACACCCTCAATTACCCCAGCTAATGCTGGCACCCATTTTACAGCTGGGTTGAACATTAAATTGTTCCAGTGGGATCGGGAATCGAACCCTCAACCTTCAAGTCGCGTGTCCGACGCTCTGACCACTAGGCTGCAACCCCTTGAGATTTGGACAACCAAATCCTCTTTTTCAACTCGACTTCGTTGGCGAATAAATTTGTTAACCGACAGATAGCCGACAGATGGCTCACCTTGATGCAAGCCTTGAATTTTTGAAGTTAAGCGCAATTTATATTTCGCGTAAGAATTCGTTTACAGTTCACACAAACTGGTTGCTTGGACTTGGAGGACCACGTCAACAGCCAACACGACAGCAACTGGACTTCCTACTGCCTGAGCAGCAGTGCACTGACAGACGGAGTCTGCCATCGAGCAGAGCTGGCGATGCCCGAGGTGAGAGTTCAGCTCTGTGTGTGAAATTTAAATTTGCCAGACAAGTTTGCACGCATTTAAGCTACTGTTAGTAGTATTTGGAGTATCTGACTGTGGCTTTCAGAGTATTTGTGTTCGAGTCGCATTCAATACCAAATCAATGCTTCGACACTACCAAATATACACAACTGACACAATACCAAACAGACACAATACCAAACAGACACAACTGACACACTACCAAACAGACACAATACCAAACAGACACAACTGACACACTACCAAACAGACACAATACCAAACAGACACAACTGACACACTACCAAACAGACACAATACCAAACAGACACAACTGACACAATACCAAACAGACACAACTGACACACTACCAAACAGACACAATAGCAAACAGACACAACTGACACAATACTAAATACACACAACAGTCTAAACAGACACAATACCAAACAGACACAACTGACACAATACCAAACAGACACAACTGACACAATACTAAATACACACAACAGTCTAAACAGACAAAAACAGACTCAATACTAAATTGACACAGCTGAAACAATATCAAAATAGGCAAACAGCACAGATTTTCCAGTTATCGATTGCAATCATCCCTAAACCGTTTCCAACCCAACTTCCAGTACACAACATTTTCGGCCTCGCTGTCTATCCTCAGCCTGACCTGCTTCACCTACAGCAGTTTCCTGTGGAAATCCGCCATCGGACTGGTCATGTTCGTCATCTACCTTCTGTCCAGCTTTTTCGCTTTTCATTCGGACTTTCGCAGCGTGGATTTGGTGCAGAAGCACTGCTGCGCTGACCGGGATAATTTCCCTCTGCAGTGGATCAACTGCAACCTGTTAATCCTGTCCGCTCTGCTCATCGTGGTGGTCCAGTCTCACCTGGTGGAGATCACCGTCCGGCTTGACTTCATGTGGAAATCTCAAGCCTACGAGGCCAACAAGAGCACGGAGAAGATGAAGCGAAAAAATCAACGGCTTGTGAATAACATCCTGCCGCCTCACGTGGCCGAGCACTTTCTCAACTCGCAGGAAATCTACTCGGAGCACTGCTGGGAGACCACCGTGATCTTCGCTTCCATTTGCAACTTCTCAGAGTACTACATGGACATGGCTAGATTCGATGAGCAGACCTGCTGCCTAGTGCTCAACGAGATCATCTCAGATTTCGACGATCTTCAACGACAGTTCAGCTGCGTGGAGAAAATTAAAACTATCGGCTCCACCTACATGGCGGCTGCCGGCCTGTCTGCCGACACCCAGCGGCACCCGGGCGACGGCCAGGAGCTGCGCAGGAAACAACGGCAGCGCCACCTGGAAGACACAGCGGATTTTGCTCTCGCCCTGCTGCGTCTCATCTGCATTCACAATCGCAACCTGTTCGCCTCGTTCAAGATGCGCATCGGTGAGTCCACTTCACTGATTAGTCTCTGGTATCTTGTGTCTGTTTGCTACGAGCGTATTGTGTCAGTTGTGTCTGTTTGCTACGAGCGTATTGTGTCAGTTGTGTCTGTTTGGTATTGTGTCAGTTGTGTATGTTTGGTATTGTGTCAGTTGTGTCTGTTTGGTATTGTGTCAGTTGTGTCTGTTTGGTATTGTGTCAGTTGTGTCTGTTTGGTATTGTGTCAGTTGTGTCTGTTTGGTATTGTGTCAGTTGTGTCTGTTTGCTATTTTGTCAGTTGTGTCTGTTTGGTATTGTGTCAGTTGTGTCTGTTTGGTATTGTGTCAGTTGTGTCTGTTTAGTAATGTGTCAGTTGTGTCTGTTTGCTACTGTGTCAATTGTGTCTGTTTGGTATTGTGTCATTTGTTCAGATTTTCCTGAAATGAATACATTTTATAGAGTATGGGATGTTGTCACACTTAAAAGTAATTGAAACTGTGCCTTCCCTGCTTAAGTAATTTAGCGAAAATCGCACACACCTTTCGCATTAAAACCATATAAATTGATTGAAGTGATAGACTAAACTTTTAGTTCTCGTGGTGATGTAGAGATACTTAAAACTGTCTGCGATTGTTCAGCTGTCGAATGCCAAGAACATCAGGATGTTAGTTGCTCCACCGAGTGTAAAAATTATTGCGACTGAGAAGTAACGCATCTGCGTATGTTCAAGTTCTACTTTAAATTTAAGCACTTTACAACCCAGGAGTGAACCACGGCGTGGTAATCGCCGGAGTGATCGCCACGCGCAAGCCCCAGTACGACATCTGGGGCGACACGGTCAACATCGCTTCAAGAATGGAGAGCAGCGGACTTCAAGATCGCATACAGGTGACGGGAACCGTGCGGGAAGGCCTGGAACAGAGAGGCTACAGCTTTGAGACCAGGGGCTCCATCACTGTTAAGGGCGTTGGTCACCTCACAACACACTTCCTGCTCGACGGACCTCGCGACCCGATGATGTACGTACAGAAAGCCATGCCGGATGTTATCACCGCCTACGACTTGAAAAAGGACAATGGAAAGAAAGCGGATCTGAGGGCGTGACAATAAGATCACATCACGGACGAATAGTTACGAGCGTACTTAATACGAACTAATCAAAGCGTTTTTATCATAAACACCTTCAGTGCGTGAAAAAGCTTAAGCATTCGATTGGATAACTCGACAGGCTGACGAGTCGTAATGCAAAGTGTTTTTCACGCGTTTCCTTTCCTAATTTAAATTTTTGCCAGAAATATTTATATCTGTTTGAACGCTTCTCACGACAATAAAAACACCGTGGAGCTCCGTGAAACACGGATACAATTCCATACAAAAGAGTCTAAAGAGAGTTTAAAGAAATGTTAAACACAAAAATGATAATTGTACGTCGTCAGGACACTTCGTACGCTGCGCGTCGTTACTTTTTCCTCCTTCCCTGCCTCCTTGGCAGCTTGGGTTTTGGCGCCTCCCGCAGGCCAAGCAGACTCAGCGCCTGCGCCACAGTGTGGGTCGCGTCAATCGCCTGATGAACTTTGGTGTAGCCGCTCAGCTTACTGGCTTGCTGCTGCTCCGGAGGCGTCTCCTGAGGCTGCGAAGTCTGCTGCTCCTGCTGTTGCTGTTGCTGCAGCTGCTCCGACCTCGACCTGATCACGGCCTCCTTCGATGGCTGCTTTGATTTTTGCTGCCTCGCCTTTCCGTCGTTTTGCTGCTTCGACTTGCTGGCCAATTTGTCCGGCTTTGCTTTGGCTTTCATGGCTCTGCTTGGGTCGGATCTGAAAGTGCAACAAAAAGCGAGCCTGTTTTACCATAGTTTGGCTTCAGAAGCGCACAAAATATGGACTAAAAGCATGGCCCAGCCAATGGAGAAGGGAAAGTCATCTGCAGGTGCTAGAGCTACTCAATGTACAGACTCCTGCACTCTACTAACCACACAGCTCACTAAGCCCATTGGCTCTCAACCACTCCCAAAAACGCTCAGTGTGTTCTACGAAGTGCTTTCCTTTCCAGAAAGCCTTTGAATTTCTGTTACCACTCTCGGAGCTGCCTGTAGGAAACAGCCTACAACCACATATTGACGGAAAAGTTCTAGCCAGACATTCCGCGTTGCCCCGGGCGATGGAGCTGTCCCACTGGGCTGCTGGGGACAAGCCTCTGCGCGAGAAAAGAAGCTACGAACAATGGGCTGTCAATTTGCATCTGCTTCACTCGTGGCTTGAGCTTACAACAAGTGTCAATAATAATCGTGCTGATATGTTATAGATATCAGACCATAAGAGCAAGAATTCAAATGATTGGGATTTGGTGCTTGGTTGGGATTCTATTCACCAACGTAGCTTGCGGATTAGCTTATACTTGTAGCAATAAAAGATAAACATGAAAGCAAAAAACAAAGTGGGGTGGGGTGGATAGACGGGTGGGTGGGTATAAATGACACAGCAAAATTGTGGGATTCATCAAATCAAGAAAGCTTGAAGCTACACGATAAAATTCAAGTGCCAATTAGTTAATTGAATCATCGATCAGCAGCTTTATTTAGTGCAATAATTTCCAAGTATCGGACAGTGTTTGTCATGGCTGCTCAAGTGCATTTTGATCCGGATACCGACTCCGAACTAGAGGAGGAGGAAGGCGGCTAACAGCGGATGAGGTGAAGATGAAGAAGAGGAGGACCTGCATCTCCAGCCAAATGAAGACGCCGGAGGCTTGCCAAATGATGCTTGGGTGGCACGGGAAGCTGGGCAGGATCAATGGCCAGATGCAGAGCCCGAATTCTTGGGAATGCCTGGTGTGGATCCTGACTTGCCAGAGACTGCCGATGACAATCCAGCTGCGTTTTTCAAGCTGTTTCTGACTGCTGACCTACTGCAACAGCTCTGCGCTTGGACCAATCCCGATGCCAAACCTGCCTCAAAGGTTCTCTGCGTAGAAAGACGTGACCGTGGACGAGATGAAGAAGTTTGTCGCCATGTCGCTTTACATGGAATAGTTAAAAAGCCCGAGATCGCCAACTATTGGAGCAAAAGATGATTTCTACGCAACATGCACCTTTCTTCCAACAACTGGGCTTGCCTGA